>WAAE01018816.1:0-197972 GCA_013400495.1 Nicator chloris
TGTAGTTACATTATTTCCCATCAGGGAAAAAAATCTCTTTTCTCTCAGCACAGTATTTTTAGGTTCTTATGGACTGGGATCTCAATGCCTATAGGGGTTTCCTCTGGTGGGCTGTCTTGCCTTCAGCATTTCAGAACTAGATTGAGTTTGATTGATTTCATCCTGTAAGATAGACTTTTCTGGTTTAGGGTACTCTTCTCCTTCTGTCCTAAACCTTCCCACAGCTTTTCAACGCCCTTCTTGAGTGTTTTGGCAAGAATGCATATAATATCCCTATGTGTGCCGTATAGCGAACTTAGACATGTGGGACAGTGGCATCGCATACAGGTGAGACATGCTTCATGTGGAGCAAGGACAGCAATAAAGGTTGTTCATTGAAACTCTGGGAGGTGAAAAAAAGACTACAAAGCAGTCCCAGTCACTAGAGTTTGCTGCTGAGTATTGGACCTGCACTAAGAAAGCCTTCCTAACCTCAGTTGCTCTGTTGTCTCACCCAGGTAACAAAAAATTGCATATTGTTGTTAATATTTCTTGCTTTTATGCTTGAAAATGTGGATATATTTCCTTATAAAGACGAAAACTTTGAAGAGAGCAAGCAAAGATACATTTTAATCACTCTTTTGTACTCAGGTTTGCTAAACAAGGTTCAGTTGGAGATCTAATTAAAATTGCAAGACTGGTGTCTGATTCCTGTTTGCTAATAATTGTCCCAAATTTAGTCATCCATGTACAGTTCTTGCAAGGCTGAAAGTTCCAACGCAGTCTACATTTGCTAATTGTTTTTTGTGTTCATTCTTTTTGTGTTGAAGTGGTGAGATGGGAGTGATGATGAGAGATAAGAGTGTCAGAATCACATTAGTTCTCCAGTCTTTGATTTGTCCCTCTTAGCTAAATGTACACCTTCTTCATGCAAATAAGTGAGAATTCATTTTGACTTGAGCTTCAGTGTATTAAAAGCCTCTAATGACAGACTATTACAAAACATTGCTTTCCAACAGATTGTGTTGCACACAGCAAGGCAGGAGATTAATTTATCTTGCCACACAGCTTGTTATGTCAAAATCTAAAAGCAATACTAGACATTTTTTAAGAACAATAAAATTAAATTATATAAGAAAATTAACCATTTTCATGTGGAAGACATTGCTATGGGTGCTGCCCTTTTGTGTCCATTGATTAGCTACATTATTTGATTAAGATTCAATATGTGTTTTAAAGATTAGAAAAGAAAGAAAGAAAAAGATAAAATATTATTACGACAAACCTGAGCTGAAACCCTTGTATTTGGCATGTAACTAAAGGTTCCTCAGGCACACTTTAGTTGGTAACCCCTTCTTTGCTTCTGTGTGTGCATTCCCTGCACTGCCTTAGGTGGGTTGCAGGGATTATTAGGAGGTGACATTGCCAGATGGTAGGAAGCAGTGACAAAAGGCAACTCAAATCCCAGCCCTCCACTGAGCTGTGCATTATCTCTATTAATCTAAACACTTTCTCAGGCTTTACCACCAGTGTTGGTCAGCACACTGTAACTTTCTGTTGGAGCGATGGAAGTTGGTGATGGAACATCACTGTTCCATTCAAACACCACTGGTTTGCAGAGTTGGAGGTGCTAGAGAAGGAGAAAGCTGTGAGCAAAACCTCTTAACCTCTCAGGTTGTTCTGTGCACTACACACTTGTTTCCCATCTAGGTGCAGAAAACTACAGATTAAGTTCTAGTTAGTTAGTTTACACCAGTAGGTAAATTCCCCACTGTGTCTACTGAGTCTGTTGTATGTTTAATGTCTTTCTATTTAGCTACCTTAAATATGCCAGTAATAAGCAATAAAATAATTCCTTTCTGAAGTACCTACTGAAAGTGATGCAAACAGTCCATGTTTTGTATTGAGTGCTGTGGTTTTGAAACACAGCTTTGATGTCTTGCAGATAAAATCTGTGATCAAATCAGCGATGCTGTACTAGACGCCCATCTCAAACAGGACCCGAATGCCAAAGTTGCTTGTGGTAAGTTGTTTGCTGCTTTGTCGTCACACAGTCACATTCTTGTGTTAGGATGTTTACAAAGAACTAGCTCATTTCACTCTCAAAGAATGACATAAGAATTTCAGTTTTCAAGAGGAGAGATGAGAAGAAACAGTAAAAGTTTTTGTAAAGGCTGAAGCCCAAGCAGGCTGTAGAAGAGTAGAGCCATTGGTTTGTGTGGGCTGAATTGTCCTGGAAGAAACAGGTTTGCATATCACTGAATCATGCTCAGTGTTTTGACTTTCCCGTTTGTGAATTGGACATATTAGTTTTCTCCTTGCTTTCAGGCAGATGGTGAATATGAAAAGATTTTTTTTTATAGATGGAGTTATAATATTAAAAATATGGATAGAAAGGATTTACACTGTATACATTCAGTAGATCTCTCAAAATCAGCATAATCACAAACATTGTTCTTTGTCTGAGTGGCTGGCTTATTCTGCTATTGCAATCCTGTTCTCATCTCTCTTTTCAGAGACAGTATGTAAGACAGGAATGGTGTTGCTCTGCGGGGAGATCACTTCTCGTGCTATTGTGGATTATCAGCGAGTTGTCCGAGACGCAATTAGACATATTGGCTATGATGATTCAGCTAAAGGTTGGTGAAAAAACTCATGAAATTGTGGAAGAGCAAGCAATAGGCAAGTGCAAAACAGGTCTGTCACCACTTCCATACAGGGGCTTTAGCAAGCTTGATACAAACTGAATGTGCTGTGTGAAAGCTGCTTACATGGTGCTACATGGTACATTTTCTGGCTTTACCCCAGCAAGTAAAAACATTTTATTAGTTAAAACTGAATTGGGAGTAGGCAGACTATACTTTGTGGTATTTGGCCACAATAAATAATAACTGAAACTTGAAGCATGGAACCTACCACTCCTCCAAACTAGCAGGAACTTGACTCCTGGTTTTCATTTGGCAAGCTGATTGTTGCATCCTGGTGCAAAAGAGAGAAGAAAAAACCTGGTTCATATCATTGTACCTTTATATTTTAGTACTGCAGTAGCATTTACAACTCCCAGATGTAAAGGTGGTTGTCACTGCAGGGTGCTTTGTTAGCTCTGAATAAGTTCTTCTACACTGAGCAATGTGTGGTCCAGACCTAGGTTGTGAGATGTGCAAATGATAAAAAAGACAAAATGCTCTGTGCACCAAACACATTTCACTTTCTGATTTGCATGTACCTGTTTATACAGTAGAAATATTCCAAGCATTCTGTTAGTGAAGTGTGTCTTTTAAGAGCTTTTGTTTACAAGTTGTTTACTGCAATCCTTTGATTGCAATCGAATTTGCAGGAGGTTGTGGTGGTACAGCAGCTGAGCTGCAGGTTGCCTCCACCATCACACAACAGCAGTGCTTTCAGAAAACACAAGCACATCTAGGAGGTCATAAACCTCCTTTTTATCCAAACTGCCAACAATAATGAGGGAAGATTCAGTGACCCAGTAAAAAACAATTTCTAGAAATAAAAAAAACCTAAACCAAACAATTATGTACAGAAATATAATTTTCTTCTCTACATAGCCTACTGAAAAGAGGGTGAAGAGCATTCAAGTGGATCATATGCATATGGACGTGTATATATGTTGTACTGGCTGAACATGAGTTTGGTCAGCAGCTGTCAGTAGCTACAGTTCTAGGAAGGGTTGGATTTGGAGAGAAGCAAGTTACTATTAATATACCTAGGAACAGGTGGGAAATTTTGCCACAATCTTCTGTAAGTATCTAAATTTCTTTTAAATTAATTTTAATTTTAAATTTCTTTTTAAAACCTTACTTTTGGTCTTGGAAAGTCATGTAAATTCCCATTTCCAGATTTGTTGTGAGACCTGAATCTGGTGTTTTTCTGTTTGTGGTTCATGCAAAGTCCCATGAAAGATTTAAGTATGGACACTGCTTTACATGTATTACAAATAATGTGGCAGAGAGCCGAGTCTTCAGTTGCTGAAAAACTCAGCTTCTGGGAATTCATGTGGAGGACTTCATTAGCCTCATTGGGAGAGGCTCGTTATTTACCTTTTTGACTACTTTCCTGCAGTTGACAATTCATAATCTGAATTGGTTTGGCACAGAGAGTCAGTGCAAGAAAAAATAACCAGTAACAAGCAAGAAAGGCAACCCTATATATCTTATACCATCCTAAAAAGGGTTTCAAGTGTGGTACTGACAAAAATTTTACTAAAAAACAGCAGTTTGGTTTTGAGTCCTGAATGAGGTATCCTTCAGAATAAAAAATTTTTATACTGGTTCCATGTTACTTTCCTCAATTGTGACAAAAAACCCTAATTCATTGCTATTCTTTTTTCCAAATAGGCTTTGACTACAAGACTTGTAATGTTTTAGTGGCATTGGAACAGCAGTCACCTGATATTGCCCAAGGTGTTCATCTACACAGGAATGAAGAGGATGTTGGTGCTGGAGATCAGGTAGACATGGCATCACATCTAAAACACCAAAGCTGTTTTAATGGAAAAAGTTTACTCCATCTTAATGCCCCATTTTTTTATGTCAAAACCCACATCAAAGTGTTTCCATACTTCTCTTTACTCCAGAATAAAACTCATAATTTTACTAAAACAGTTGTAGGTTCCTTGAGGGCAGACTTTTGTCTGGTGTTGTTTTAGCACTCCAGGCAAATGAGGAGAGCTCTGGCAGATTGCAGTAGCTGGGGAGGTTCCCTTTAGAACTCAGCAAAGGTTTTTTTGCTTATGTATTTCGTGTTTTTGTTGTGTAGCTTTAGGTTCATCAGACCATTCAGCTTGCAGCCAGACTTGCCGTGTAACATGGAGTAAACAAAGGATCTGTGCACATTCAAAGAGCTGTTGACATTTTGTGCAGCAAAAAATTAGGTGATGTTTCACCTGCCCTCAGCACTAGTACAATAAATACCAGAGTACTTTTAATTCTCATTTATTCCCAGAGGCAGCTCTTGTAATAGGTGTTCCGTGTAATTAAGGCTGTCCAAACTGTGCTTCTCTGAGCTAAAGAACACATGCAGACAGTAATGGTGTGTTCCCAAGAGAAAGGTACCAACATAAAAACTGCATAATGTGACTGATGCCATATGAGTTAATTTAACATTTACTAGTTATCATTAGAAGTAATATCTACTTTACACCAGTGCTGTTGAGAATTGTAAGTGCAAGTATCAGGGTCCAGGAGCCAAGATAATATTGTTCAAAAAATCCCTTGAGGACTAAATTAAAATGCTTTTCTGCTGTCATGGGGACATAATACTACATAAGATGAAAAGAGAGTTGGCTTTCTTTGACACTTTGATGGCCTCACTTTCCATTTGATCAAAGTGTCTTCCTGTCTTTTTTTCCTTTTTTTTTCCCCCCACAACATACACTGGATAAGGAGGAAGAAAATGCTGCTAAGTCTATTTAGCAAATGATAATCTGATTCAGGGAACATGAGAGAATTATAAAAGCAATAGATAACAATATAAGTAATATATAACAGTATAAATATAATATATAACAGTAGAAGCTGTGACTCTAAGCATGTGACATTGAAAAATCTCAGGCAGGTGCTTTAAACTGTTGAAAGGTATGTCCTTCATTGAGTGCTCACATCCCATTCCACTGAAATTTCAGATGAGAGCTGCAGTAAGTGTGTCTGTATTCATGCATAAAAGTCTCTGGAACATTTCCAGGCTACTGAAAACACCTTTCCCATGACAAAATAGTCCTGAAATGTTTTCTCCAGCAGCTGTTCTCTTTTTTTCTGTGAAAGAACCTATTTGGTTTTTTACAGAAATGTGTTCATTTTTGTCCAGGTTTCTAGCTCAACATGTAAACCTTCAGGCTAGGGAAAAAATTCTACCAACATGGTCTGCTTCTTATTGCACTGTAACATGTTGTAGCCTGATCTGAGTTTTGGCTTCTTGCACTGTGGTGTAAAACAGTAGAAAGTAAACCTGAGTGTGCTGCTGACTCTCTGCTTGAGATGGTATCTCATTGCCTTTGGTTGTGGTGCCTTTAACAGTGATTGAAGTATGTTCTCTCCTCCTGTAGGGTTTGATGTTTGGTTATGCAACAGATGAGACAGAAGAATGTATGCCTCTAACAATCATTCTTGCTCATAAACTGAACGCCAGGTTAGCAGAGCTGAGGCGTAGTGGAGAACTCCCTTGGCTGAGGCCCGACTCCAAGACACAGGTAAATACTGCAAGGGGTTGTCCAGAAACTTGGAAACCAACACCTCTTCCTTCCAGAAATACTGAATATTTTTGAAGACAGCAGTTGATGTGTTTCAGCATATCAAGATAACCTACAAGTAGTAGATAAAGCTTTTCCACTGCTTGTGACATTGTCTCCTTGACTGTTGGGAAATGGTTAACTTGTCTCAGAGCACTTCACCACCTGCCAGTAAGGGGACATCAAACCCTCCAGAACTCAAGTGGTTTGTGCTTGTTGGAAAAGTGACATCCAAAGGCTTTATTTGTATTTAGGAGTTCAGGCTGACATTTTCAAGATACACTAAGAACGTAAATTTCTGAGGCTTGAGAGTTTTGAAGGAAATCCCACCTGAAAGACATATTTTAGATGATTTCATAGAGAATAAAGTTGTCCTTGTTGAGTTGGGGTTTTTCTATTTTTTCTTTTTTTTTTTTTTCCTTCTTTAGCACAGCAAAAATGCAGTGAGGAAATAGGCTTCCTTTCTCATACCTTGGCACCACTGTGAGCAGTGAGCACTCTAATGTCAGCACTGACATTCTGCTACAGCTTTGCTTTTGGAATAGCCCTTGTGACATTTGGTGAATATCACTAACGCATTAATAGCAGCTTTGTTGTTTTTGCCCGTTGTCCCTGTGTCCCTCAGGTGACGGTTCAGTACATCCAGAAGAATGGAGCAGTGATCCCCGTGCGTGTTCACACCATCGTGATCTCGGTGCAGCACGACGAGACCGTTTCTCTGGAGAACATGCGCAGGACCCTGAAGGAACGTGTGATCCAAGCCGTGGTCCCTGCAAAATACTTGGATGACAAAACTGTTTATCACCTTCAGCCTAGTGGACGCTTTGTTATTGGAGGGCCTCAGGTTTGTGCTGTATTGTTTTGGTGATCTTATCAGCTTGCCTTTCACTATGTGTGTGTCTTCAATGCTCAGATTTTGGCATCTCTGTCCCAGTGTAAGGAAGTGGAAGATTTTTCCTGCAGCTGGATGTGGGAGAAGGGCCCAGGGTTTCACATTTCCTATACCAAAGTAATTTTTGGGGCCTGGTGATACTGTATGTGTTGTGACCAGGCAGGCAAGTCTGCATCCAATTTTCCATTGCATGTAGGGTGTGGAGCTCAATTCTGGGCTTCCTCAAACCCTCTGGGGAACACCACTGAGTGCAACCTGCAGTCCTTTCTCATGGAAAGCACTTCTTACAGAGAGATGGACAAGAGAAGCTTTACTTCTCTTACAGTGAACGTGGTTTTCAGATCTGCGTAACTCTCACTGTTCTGCCTGACACCAGTAAGACCTGAAGGTCTTTATCTGTACTGAAAATCAGCCGAAATAAGGCTTCTTCTAGTGAGAAAATAAATGTTCCTTTTACTTTTAGGCAATGCAGGAGATGGGATTTGTAATTTGATCCTGTACTCACCAAAGTTGGGGAGAACTTCCACTCTCTGTAGGATCAGCAGTTCTGAGATTTAGTTATTGAAAACAAATTTACCATTACTGAATGTTTTAGTCTTCAGATACTTTCAGAATTATCACAACAACATTTCAAAACTCCTTCCTGAAATTAGGTTCACTTTTACAACAAATCCAAGTAGAGAGTGTTTTTCCTTTGTTTTTCAAATTCATTCATTTACTGGAATTTTCTAGAATTATTTCTAAGGCACTCTGTCTTATTTACATTAGTGCCGTGTAACAGGTAGGAAGATGTTGAGATTTATCATTATAATTATTGATTCTACAAAACCCATATTTTTATGCAGTTGAATGGGTTGTATCACTGCAATTTTGTGTATCATTGACATCCTAGACTATGCACAAAAGGAGAGTAACCCTTGAGCTGTAACTTAGAGTGAATGAACCAGGGCAGCAATCGTAGCTACATACAAAAATAAGGCTACACATAGGAAAATTTTTATGCGTGCAGTGAACTACACCCATTAAAAATGTAAATCTTTCAGATGTGTACTGAACTGCATCCATTTAAAAATCTGCTATAGTTACAAGTGATAAGCCAGCCAGGAATACCCTTGCTGCTGCTGCTGTGCTGGAGCTCTGTTGCATATGTTTGCACATACAAACCGAGGCAAGTCACAGTGTCCATTTACAGCTTTTTAAACCTGGGCTAAGTTTGCTCAGTATGGGTCAATCTGCCTCGGTGTCCATGACCTTACAACTGCTATCATCACTTGTGCAATTTACAATGGCATTGCGGCAACCGGAAAATAACTATTTCTCCTCTTGACTTGAACAGCTTTAGCTGTTAGCCAGTTTTATTTTTAACAAAGCTAGCTACAGGAGGCTGTCTTACCTCCAGCTCAATTAAGGAAGATACAGATATTTCACTTGGGATTTTCATCTTATGTTTTTCAGTGTGGTGGGACCTTGAATTCTGGCTGAGGCAAAATGAGTAGGTTTGCTGCTGTCAGCATTTTCCTACCAGCAATAGCTGTTGGTGTGATGAGGACAGACATTACAGCTCATCACAACGATGACTTCCATACGCTTTACAAGTGTACTTGTACTTGTTCAGCACCTTTGAAACAAGGGGTAGGGTTTTTGCCTTTCACACATCCATTTATTCTTCCTCTCACTCAGTTCTGCAGCCAAGTCACGGTGGCACACAAGGTGTCCTCATGCCAACTGTCTGCACCATCAAAAATTAAGGTTTGACACAAGCAAAAAACCCAAGGACAGGATCCTTTAATACATGCTCAGCTATCTAAAATCCAGATTTATGTCTCAGTGTTCTTAGCAGAATGGAACGAACAGTGCCAAAGGTTTACTTCTGTGTATATGCACAGTCTTTTTAAGAAAAACTTTGACTCCCCACTTGTGTTTGCCATGCAAACATTCCAGCAGTTGAATTTTAGTGACATGATGTTCTGAGGCAGTGAATTTCAAATCTGCCTGCACAGGTGGCAGCAGAATTTAAAATTTGAACGTTTTCTTTCACACTAGAAATCTTAAGGATTTAGTAAATTGCAGGGGTCAGACAATTTGTGCAGTGCTGATCAGCTAACCCAGATCAAATGAAAATATGAAGTACTTGTGAGGAGCAGTCAGGACAGCTGTAGGCAACTAGAACATTATCTGTATTGCTTATTTAATATTTTAGAATATTCATCTATAAGTTCTTAGAAAGAAGTAATCCTTTCTCAATTACCTATAACTGCCTAGTACTCCATACACATTGTGTACAGTTCAAATTAGACTATAAATATTTTGGGGTTGGAAATGTGGTTTTTAGTACATATATGACAGTCTCTGATACTGCACTGGAAGTGCTGGGTGCCAATGTCCATGTAACTGTCTATAAGGTACCACTGATATACCTTTGACTGTAAATAAAAAAGGGATCTATTTAATATTCACACAATTTGTGATTCTTACTAAAAGATACAAAAGTCTGGATTGGTTTTTTTTTTCATATTTTAAGCAGAATGAAATCTCTCAATAGTTCCTTTATGGCACATAGTGTTTTAGCAGTATTCCGTAATAGATTTGGATACATAGTAGGTCATTTCTCAATGAAAGCTTCCATATTTACAATTAAAACAGGCAGTGCAGGCTGTAGCTATCTGGGTGTAAACCTGCTTGCTTGATTAACCAAATCAACTTCATTTAACTTCAAATTTGTGAATGGCTTGTCTTGAGGATCTGTCTTTGAAGGACAATTACAGCCACTGTTGTATCTTGGTGAGACAAGATCATTCACAGAGTCACAGAATCACTAGGTTGGAAGAGACCTCCAAGATCATCAAGTCCAACCCAACTCTAACACCTCAACTAAACCATGGCACCGAGTGCCACATCCAGTCTTTTCTTAAACACATCCAGAGATGGTGAATCCACCACCTCCCCAGACAGACCATTCCAATACTTTATTACCCTTTCTGTAAAAAACCTTTTTCCTAATATCCAGCCTATATTTCCCTTGGTGCAGCTTAAGACTGTGTCCTCTCGTTCTGTCAGTTACTGCCTGGAGAAAGAGACCAACCCCACCTGACTACAGCCACCTTTCAGGGAGTTGTAGAGAGTGATAAGGTAACCTCTGAGTCTCCTTTTCTCCAGGCTAAGCAACCCCAGCTCCCTCAGTTGTTCCTCACAGGATTTGTGTTCCAAGCCCCTCACCAGCCTCGTCTCCTCCTCTGGACGTGCTCCAGTATCTCAACGTCCTTCCTAAACTGAGGGACAGAGCTGGACACAGCACTCAGTGTCCTTCCTAAACTGAGGGGTCAGAGCTGGACACAACACTCATTCCTTCAGCTACCCCACAGCAATGCCCGTGTGGTGAGCTTACACGTTGCTGCAGTGTTCTGAAGGAATGCATAGCCTTGTCTGAGTGGATGTATAATGGACAACTTCTGTCACTGGTTCAGGGTGATGCTGGTGTCACTGGGAGGAAGATCATTGTCGACACATACGGTGGCTGGGGAGCGCATGGCGGCGGGGCTTTCTCTGGCAAAGACTACACCAAGGTGGACAGGTCGGCCGCCTACGCGGCCCGCTGGGTGGCCAAGTCTCTGGTGAAAGCTGGGCTCTGTCGCCGAGTTCTGGTTCAGGTACGGTTTGCTAAGGATGTTGCTTTCCTCAGAACGATTTTCCCTTTTTAGATTCTCTTTGAATGCCCATCGTACGAGCCACTATAGTAGAAGCCGTCTTGGTGACGGTTTTTTGAAGAAAGGAAGACTTGACGTGCTTGGTTCACGCCCACTGTAATGTCACTGTAATAGCCAGCTGGCTTCTTGAAATTGGAACTTTTCATTAGCTTTTTGACTATTTTATTGGCATTTTTCTGGATATTTGTTGAGCCCTCAACCCTCTGACACTCACTGTCATTGAAATGAGCATGGGGTGACTGGATAACGGGGGAGAAAGTAATCCAGAGGCCTCAGCATTTTCAAAGTTTTCTCTTCTTTTTTCTACAAGTACAGATTGTGCAAATATAAGAAGTGATGGAGGGCCTTTAATTTCCATAAGATGATTTATGAATTAATGCTTTCTTCTGCTGCCCACTGTTGCCCCGAGGTGCTGTGTTTATTGGCTGACTAAGGTGCCTTTTTTCCCACAGGTTTCTTACGCCATCGGGGTTGCTCATCCACTGTCTATTTCACTGTTCACTTACGGAACTTCCCAAAAAACAGAGAAAGAGCTGCTGGACATTGTACACAAAAACTTTGATCTTCGGCCTGGAGTCATTGTCAGGTAAGGAAACACAGAAAGGAAAATATCCTAGCAGTCACATCCAAGAAATGATTTCTTGCAAAATCTTCAGCCAAAGGTTTGGCCTTCTATAGTATCTAGAAGTCAAATAAAACAACTTCTACGTTCCAAGAACTTTAAATTACTTTTCTCTGATAAAAAGGTATCTTTTGGTTTACCAAAAGAATTTAAGGTAATTTCATCTTTTCCATTACAATTAATAATTCTTAATAATAATGCCTTTGCCTATAGCCCTAAGTACATTGAAGACATTTAAGTAGTGTTGTCACTATAATTGTCTCCATTGAACATGTTCATTGGTATGCTTGCATCCCCAGAATATGCCTGCTTGTCGAAGGGGGTGGGGTGGATATCAACATCAGGATTTTAATAGTAGTTATCATGAAGTATCTTAATATGAAAAATTTTTCCTTCTTTTTATTATACCCACAGGGATCTGGATCTAAAAAAGCCCATTTACCAGAAGACTGCATGTTATGGTCACTTTGGAAGACAGGAATTCTCATGGGAAGTGCCTAAAAAACTCGTGTTTTGACATTAGTGACATGTCACCTTTTAAAAACAGAAAGGAAGACCACTAGTGATGAGGATGCTTCTGAAAATCAAATTTGACAGCTTTATATTCAACATAAGGAATTTTAGATTTTAAATGGAAAGAAAGAAAAGGTTATTTTCTTGGAAATTGATTTTTTTAACCTTCAGTGTCTTTCATTTTCTAAGATATAATGGACAGAGTCTGTTTTTTTAATCAGCATAAGACAACAAAACACAGTTTACTTTTAACTGCTGCTCTGTTGGTTCTTTGGATAAAGACGAAGTGTGACTCAGGTACTCAAAGCAAAAGCTGAACCTCAAACCTTTGATGGGCAAAGGTGAAGACAACTTTCCCAACTCTGACTAAGGATCAGCAGATCTGTTGCTTCTAATTAGACAATGGGAAATTCTGGGGTCCAATTTCCTTACTGGAGTTAGCAATGCATACGGCTGGGGGCTGCTTTGATGGGAGAAGGCTGAATATCACCTAACAGTATCTTAGCCTCTTTTATAAAAGTTGTTAACATGTATGTAATATTTAAATCACCTTCAGTGCATATGTGCTGTTACTGTCATGTTTCAATTACCTGCGTTTTTGAAACATAAGTGCTCTCCTATGAAACAACAATCATAGAATAAAAAGCTTTTTCCTACCATGTATAGAAAGGTGTATCTTTTTCTGGTTTTTTTAATGCTGCTGTAAAATGGTCCATCGCAACTCAGCTGCTTCTACCCTTGTAGGAATTTAGTTTACCAACATAATTGAATTTGACTAGATTTGTTATATGAATTTCCCTGTTAATATGTGTATGATCACTCTCTAGTCCTTGTGATTAATGGAAATTCAGTGAAAAACTATTAGGTTTTTATTTGTAACTCTTAGATTTGTGCTATACAGTATTTTTATCATCATTTTTGTTCCCAAGCATCAGGTTTATCGTACGGCTTTCTATGTTGGATATAAGTTGGGAAAAAATACAGCTGAGAGAAATAACTTCAAAACTTCACCAAACACACATAGTGTGAGGTTGCCTTTGGACCAGTGTCCCCCCACCCCAGAGAGCTGGCCCCAGCTCAGGGCGTGTGCCCAGCAGTGGAGCTGGGCTGTGCCAGCGCTCGGTGGCTAAGGGTGGCCCCGGTGGCGGCCGGGGGTGGCCCCGGTGTCCCGTTGTTCCTGCAGGAGCCGGCGCCCTCCTCTCCTGCCCACAGGTCGGGGTCGCTGCTGCAGGTGTGCGGGACACGGCCAAGACTGAGGACAAGGACTCTGTGCCCATGTGCTGTACTGTCCTCGACAGTGGCAAACTACCCTTTGCGAATGCCTGTGAGTTAGGCACAGGTTTGTTTAAACTGGGAGGGTGTGAGAGCGCGTTTATCTTCTCTGATCACTTTTGTTTGTCAGTAGGCAACAACTTAATCCTCCAATGCAAGGGTTGCCTGTGTATGGCACTCAAGAGGGACTTAATGCTTCCAGCCAGCATTCTGATAAATCTGTGCTGGAGAAGTGCTGCCACCCCGTGTTTATATCCTAAGTAAATGTCCTCGTACAGTGTCTCCCACATAGATGTGGTGGTGGAAAGAAGGTGTCTGTGATGAACATTAAAGAAAAGGCTGCCATTTATTCCTTTCAAGCATGTCATAAAGACAATTTCTATCTAGTCAAGCCAGAGGTCTCTCCACTTTTATTAATTAGGCTAATGTGCTCTGTGTTCTGTGTAAGTTGAGATAAGCAGGTTTATGTGTAGCTTCTGATCTCCCAAGGACTTACCACATTAATCAGTGGGCCTCATTGGGTACCCACCTGGGCACATTTTGGCAGGAACATATCTTGAAGACCACCTGCGTCTTAAAGAATGAGTTGGCAAAGATTTCCCAGGGACTGTTTTCGTGGCTGCATATTGCTTATCTTCCAAGGAATATGGATATGTGTGCACCAGCCTCAGAAATGTCAGCTGTTTGGAGCCAGGTCTGCCTAGAAACATAAAACTTGACCTTTGTTATTAAAGACTTGTTTTGCCAATGATCTGTTACCTGTCAGTAATGTATACAAAGGCATTTTGCTAATAATAAGGGAGTCACCATTCATGTTGACACAGAACTTTTTGTGGAAGAGTTACAGTCCGACACAAACCTGTTAATCAGGAAGTCCCTGAGACAGCACATGAAGACATTTCTTTGTCAATGCCCGGGGTCCCTTCCTTTTGGCTTAACTTCTTCAGGAGTTCCAGGTCATAATGTAGTACACTACAACCAGCAGAAGCAAATGAATGAAAAATTAATAAAAAGAAATTAATAAAAAAAATTAAGAATTAATTAAGAAATAAATAAATGTGTTTCATCACATAACATAGAAGTGGAAAGTCCGTGTCTCAACAAAAAGAAACACCTGCAGACAATAGGAACAATGCTGCTCATGTGGTGGCAATTACAACCATTAAATGTTTGTTGGAGAGGAGAGAGGGGAGGGGTGTGTGTGCCCAGGTGAGGCTGGCCCGAGGCTTGGCAGCGTGTGGAGATATGTGAAAGGCTGTCAGGTAAAAGGCTGTAACTCTGAATCCTGCATTTCACACGTGGGTCAGGCACACCCCTAGGACAATTGGTTTAATCTGCTTAATAAATGTGTAGGGTAGAAAAGGTTGAACTTTAGTGGTAATTTTGCTACCTATTCAGCTCTTCCCATAAATGGATTGAAGCACATGAAGTTCATGGCTCCATCAAAAAAAGAGGAAGAAATTAGCAAAACTCTGGATGCTACAGGATACATACCATACCCCCTTCAAATCAGTCATCATTTGGTGTTCTGAGCTTCCTCTTGGAGCATGGCATACAAGTTAAGGTATTGTTATGTCTTCTTTATGAAAGTAAATTTGTGTGTGTGAGTGTGTGAGAGAGAGAGAGAAACACAGACAGATGGGAAGGTGGTGAGAGAACCAGAGCATGCAAGAATGTGCACACACTAAACATGTTTACAGTAAAGCAGTTAATCTGAAAATTTCCTGGTGGAGCTGGCAGCTGCAGAGCCAGTCTGCCTCAGTGCCCTAACGAGAACATGCCCTTGCCTTCCCCCAGACTGTTCTGGCAAGCTCTTCTTGGGCTTTCCAGTAAGTGGGGCAATGTGTGCCTCCCCCGATCCCTGATCACAGCGCTGCCGCGGAGTGCGGCACAGGGTGAACAACCAGCGACACACAGGGACACAGCTCTGTGCCTGACTCCGGTGCTTTTGCTCTCAGGCATCACAGGAAACAAGTAATTACCCGTGGTCTCCTGCAGAGAGAAATGTTCAGCTCCTGCCTCCCCTGGAAAGCATTGTTTGTTCTAAGTTTAGCAGTTCTCCTTGCAGGTAAGATATTCTTGAATATGACTAACAATTATTTAAATAGGGCTGTCTTAGGGAAATGAAGGGCCTGCACCCAAACAGGTGCTCACATTGCTCTTTCCATCAAATCAACATTTGTGCAGATTATTCACATTTCAGCCCTGATCACCTCAGATATACAAGCTAGTACTAGGAGTGTGGGAATTGATAGAAGGAGAGTTGCTCTGGACAAGTGGTATTTGGGATTTGTTCATGTGTCAGGAGGGACTATGACCTAGTTAAGTACCTATTCTGCTTCTCTTTTAGATTTTACTGAAACCAGAGCTTTTGCTGGTCTAAGGGGTTGCAAAAATGCAACCATAGATGATGTGAATGAGAGTCTCAAGGTAAGGGGTTGGCTGGCCCAGGCTCTGTTCTGCACCCACCTTCTGTGCTGGTGGGCTCCTGCCGTGTTTGCCTGCGCTGGCTGGGCAAGCACAGCTCGTGCCTTGCTTTGGCAATGTACAAAGTACATGGCTGGGGAGGGGAGCCACACGCAAGGGCAGAAAAACATCAGTGTCATCTGACTTACCACAGCTTTGGTCCTGCTACTGCTCATCCAAAAAGTGTCCTTGTAGATATATTTTCCAGTTTTGCCCTGCTCCAGATATATGAAGTAGCTTGAACATAAGCAGTATAGCAAGATAAGTAACAATAGCTACCTAGAAATACATGAGCTTCTTTATTTACGAATGTTCACAGATAGATTAACTCTAAGGCTTCAAAGTCTTTCCTTTTCAGCTTAGACTTTTTCTTCCCTAACTCCACAGAAATATTCAAAATGTTTGCCTGAAATGATTGCCAAGGGTGAAAAAGCTTCAATCAATTCCCTGGTGTGGACACTGCAAGAAACACTGGATCTGCTGCGCCCTGTCCAAGAGCAGTGTGAGGCCCCTCCTGAACCAATGCTCCCCTTTGCTTTGAAGAAAGAGGCAGTGGAGAAGCACAAAGGAAATATTTTCTGCTACAGGATGAACCGAATGTCTGCATTTCTTTAGGGGAGGAGGGGCATAATATAAAAGATGTCTCAGCAACAGAGAGCACTGGGACTGGGGATGTACAGCAGCACAAACAGGGGGGTTCTGCTGTTCCTGCAGCCCAGGCACCAGTGCTGAGCAGCAGCACGGTCACAGGGCCAGCAGGGCCAGCTCTGCCCTCCAGCCAGAGCCCCTGTGCTGTCTTGGAGCTGGCTGCCAGTCATATTTTTCCAAGAAATATTTGGATGGTTTTGGCCACGATAGCACTGAATGTAGGTGTTGTGAATGCAAATGCCACAGTGAGCATCTCTAAAGTGTAACTGGGGCTGACCCTGTTGTCACAGTGACACGTGAGGGGAAAATTCCAAAATGTGTGGCCAAAAAAAGGTGGGAGGGAAGAAACATTTTTAACAAGCAAAAATACATTCTTTGATGATGCAAACTAGTGGAGACAGGTCAATGAATTTGCTTGGGAAGGGGAGGCTTTTATACTGATTTTCAATCTGATATATTGTTTTCTTGCTCTCTTTTTTCTTTTAATCTATCCAACAGTTTGCAAGCAGCTACCTCCGTGCCCACGGCCAGTGGCCCCAAAAAACGGGGGGCTGGTGTGTGTGACCATTGACAACACTCAGTACTGCAAACCCATGTGCAACCAGGTAACATTCCTGCTTTACTGCTGCTACATTGCTGCATCTATTCCTTCATTTACAGCTGCTTATTTGGTAAAACCTAACTTTGCTTGCTATACTTTTTTTTAATATCCCTCAGGGCTGGGAGAGTTTGTATTGTTTGTATTTAGCTGCCCTGACTGTTTCTTCCCCTTGCAGTTAGCATGACGTACCCTAAGATGGTGTTTGTTTACTCTCTCCCCACCATTGTTTCCCAAGGGTTATGACTTCCAGTTCCTCAGAAGCAGCAGGCTGTATGAAGTGTGTGGCAATGCCACTGGGTTTTCCTGGACCACGCAGCTTGTCGGGGGAAAGGCGCTGGCTGTTTGCAACCGTGAGTGCTTCTCAGATATAGCTGTTCATGAGGATATGAGGCTCCCTCTCTTTTGTTCAAAAAAATAGGAGGAAAGAAAAGTTTTTGTTTTTGTGACAACTTTGTCATGTGTGACATTGTGAGAGCCAGTGCTCAGCTGGCAAACTGATGAGTAAGAAAACACATTAGCTTTAATGCTCTTATGAAGGCAGTGCTATTTCATCTTGGGGTACCAAATATGACATTTCTGCAAATGTTTGTGGCAAGATGGACCTGTTTTTTAAAAAAAACAGTAAATTGGTATCACCCTAACACAAACCCCATGTTACACAAGGGTTGTGTGACCCACTGGACAGAGAGTAATAGGACATAAAACTGTTTGTCTTTCAACAATACTTGAAGAATCTTAGCAAAATTGGCCAACACCTCTATGCACACACAATAAAGCCCAGCAGCTGGCCCCCAGCCAGCAGTGCTGCCATCCTCATGGCAGCCCAAGGACTGTAAGACTGTTCCCATTGTATCCACTGAGCAATCTGTGGCCCAAAGCAGGCTGTATGACTCTGTTGTTATTGCCTTAATTTAAAAATAAATGTTCATACAGGTACACAAAAGGGCCACCCTACCTCTGCTGTGCTTAATGGAAAATATTTTCCTGTTGACAGTGCCTAGTTGCTGGTTGTTTTCCAAGGCTTACTAACAGCAGGCAATCATCTAGGCACTTTTATTCCAAGCTGAAAACTTTAGTCTAGAAAATGGGAATGCCAGCACATGTTTAAAGATCAGGAATAATCTAAGCTAACTAATTCAGCTGTCTATCTGTCTGTTTATTTGTTTGTTTGTTTGTACCTTTGATCTTCTCCAGCCTCTGAGATGGCCATCAGTGGAGCTAAATCTGCCTATTTCCCCAGAAACAGCACCTGTGTGCACACGCTTGGCTTCCCTGAGACTCAGGCAGAGCAGCTGAACATCTTCCTCAAAGAGATTGCAGAGCAAGGCATCAACGTCTCCAGCCGGGCCCGGGGGGCTGATTGTATCATCTGTGGTTACTGAGCACAGCCCAGCCTGCTGGCTGCACTTGGACAGCAGAAGCAGAGCAGTGAACTCATGGCTAAACACACAGATTTTATTTAGTTAAAGGACTGGAGATCGTAGTCACGACCTCAGCTTTGGGGTACGGATATATAGGCTAAATCTAATCCCACGGCTCATGGCAGAAGAGTTTCAAAAGAAGGAAGACCACTTTTGTGGCTTAAATTTGTCTCGCTGGAACTAAATAAGAGTTACAGTTTTTTAATGAATGCCTTCCTATTGGCTTAACTTGTTCAGGATCTCTGAAGATAGTGGTAACACTGATTGTTATCAGAAATTGTCCTGTGTAAGGGGTCATCTTTACTGAGAAAGGGCCATACTTCTACTCACTTTTACCATTGCCAGTTAATGACTATTATTGCTCTGATGACCATTAAAGCTGTGTAAGTGACAACAGTTCCTGGCTGGAGGGGTATGATACTTTATCCACTTACTTGCTTGACTGGGGCCTAGAACAGCAGCACAAAACCTGTGCATTGTCCACCTGGCACTAAGTGAAAGTGAAGATCCAAGGCAACTTAGCACTGGTGATCCAGATTATTTGTGGAGCTATAGCTACCAAAAACCATAATGTGAATTATTATGAAACATAAACAAGAAATTTAGTTGCTGCTTGTTTGGTTTTCAGGGGAATCTGTGCTTGGGGTAATATTTTAACTTTCTTCTGTTGAGCAAACAGTGAAGTTGTAGATCTGAAGACAGCTCATCTATTTGTGTTTCCTTTCCCTTTTTTACCTTTTCCCTATTTCTGTCGATCTCTCAGACACAGCATAGTTTTGTGGTACATGATGTAAAATTAACCTTTACCTCATTAATCAGATAAATGACTCAAATGTATATATTTGTATACTTAGATTTCAGGCTCAGACTTGAGTCATTGCAAGCAAAAATCCCCATAAATAACCCCAGTTGCTTTAGGGCCCAGAAGCAGACAGTCATATGACGATAAGTGGAGCAGACAATTACACCAGAAAAGGGATGAGTTGGCTACTTTGGCTGCTTATAAACCATGTGGTAACAAATTAAGTCATTGTGTTGGAGACAAAAGTGCTGTAGTCGTAAAAAAAAAAAAAGTTTTGAATCACAAGGGGTTTTTTGTCTGTTTTGGTTTTTAAAAATTTATTTCTGTCAAACAAATGATCTCTTTCAAATGAAATGATAATGTTTTTAATCTTTCCAGCCAAATCATTATCAACCAATGCGCAGATAAAATATCTGGAGGACTTTGCAGTATAATTTGTCTACTGGTGCTAAACCCCATTTTGTCTCGATTTTGTTAATCTATTCTAGTGACTTTCCAAACCAACCAACAAAAGAGAAGTCACTCATCTTTTGTTTCAATATGAAATCAAACCTGTAAACTAACAGAAACTGTTTCATTTGTGGGTCAGAAATCCTCATAGCGAGTGTCACACATTGTGGAATAATTAGGCTGGAAAGCTTTAATTATCTGTCATGAACCTGATATTAAGTTGGAGACTGGGTTTTTAAAAAACTTGCAGAGAAGTTTTGTTCTATTCCCACCACCTGAGTTCTTATTTATATATGAGGCAGGGAGTTGACTCAATAAGCCCATATGACACAGTTAAAAACCAAAGTAAATTTAATCGTGTTATTTGCCAGAGTACATTTGCATCATTTAATTCATGTACATGGTTTCTGTGTGTTTGCATTAACTTCTTGTTGGTGTCTGGCCTGGCCTGTCTGAGCATTGGACCATTCCTTGTGCTCCTGCCCTAGTCCTGGGATGGGGTAGGCTTTGTTCTGGCACTAGGGGGTTGAGGAGAGAGGAAAATCCATATAAAAGGAAAGAATTTAAGAACATTTTAAACCATTACATTTTCAGATCAAGCAACAGAAGCAGGGGAGGCTTTTTCATTGTACCATTTTCTGAATTTCTTTTTTTTTTAGGCTTTGCAATACAACCAGACTAAACCACTGCCTCCCCAGAGTATCCTGCATGCTTTTGATAAGTCCACCTGCATAACTGTCAGTCAGCTAAAGGCTTTGGTAATATTTACAGTGTAACTATAGAGAGGGAGGCTTTCCTGGTATTAATTAAGGGAATACAGTGCTGCATTATCCTTGCTTCTCTTTCAGTCCATTATAACACAAGAGAAGAACTCACTCTAGGAACTGAGCCAACAACAGTAATTACAACCCAGCCAAAAAATGGGAGGCAAAGTTCTCAGGGCTGCCGTTCATGACGGCAAAATCATGCACATCCTCTTTCCACAGCAACTCAGTAGCAGCAGAGTGGCAGACCCAGTGCTTTTGGGTGGATCACAGGTAGTGAGAGTGATCCTGAGAGGTGTTATCCTTGTGCACCAGCCTCCCTGGGCACTGGTGGTGCACCGGGCCTGGCCTGTGGCACCGGGCCTGGCCTGTGGCACCAGGGGCCTGGCCTGTGGCACCGGGCCTGGCCTGTGGCACCGGGGCCAGCTCGCGGCACCGGGCCCAGCCTGTGGCACCGGGCCCAGCCTGTGGCACTGGGCCTGGCCTGTGGCACTGGGGCCGGCTCGCGGCACCGGGCCCGGCTCACACCGAGCCGTGCAGCGAGATCTGCGGCACACGCTTCATTCTCCAGATCACCACCGCAGCGGGAGGCAGCAGCATCAGGAGACTCATGACCAGCACTGCAGCAAAAATGACCAGCAGGATTTCCCACGGGGCCAGGACTGTTTCCACCGTGATTTCCTCCATGTCAAGAGTCCCAAGCTGTAAAGTAAAAAATAGGCTGCATTATTTACCTGCAAATGGGAATTATATCTGAATAGATGTGTTCGTTTCAGCCAGCACAGGGGTGGCAGCCCTTGCCTCAGGTGCAGTTGCTGATGCTGGTGTCAGACACCCTGTCCACCCTAAAGCACTGTTCCTAACCCTTGGGTAAGCCTTTCTCTTTAAAGTTTTGATTTCTAAGGCCCTAGTCTCCCATCATTGCACAAAATTATTACTTCACTGGCATGCATCACAGCTAAGGCTGAAACTAAAAGAATATGATGGAAAGGAGAACTGGAAATTGAACTACCATCAGAATGTATATTTCATCTTTTTCCAGGTATAACTTTAGAAAGAGCAGGGTGCTTAGGAAGGAGTTCAATCATGTTGATTTTGTTAACAGGTGTGGCCTAGGGAACGCAGTGTTCAATGCAATTCCTGCCACAGGGCCCACACACCTGAAAGCCATCAGGATGGCAAGTCCTCTTCCAGGACCCACACACCTGAAAGCTGTACATGGTGAATAAAAGGAGGTGCCAGGGACTGAAGAGGTTTTTTTTTTCTCCACAACCCCTTGTAGCAGTAGTGAGGAGGTTTCCTGAGGGGTGCAGTGCTGCCTACGCTGTGAGAATTGGGGCTACAACCCACTGGAGGAGGTCTCAGGTTTGTCCAAACACGTGCTTTACTGGGTTTTTGTTACTAAATCCTCACCTTTATGTAAAGGTGAAGATGGAAACAGGGTTGATAGAATATGTATGTCTAAGGAGAGTAGAAAATTTGAATGATTTCTAGCAACAGTGTACATGATTGTGTTAAAATTGCCATTAGCTCAATTTTTGGTCTTTTGCTGTGGTTTGTGAGGAGAGTCGCTATATGTCTGGTAACAAATCTTGGAGTATTTAGGCCATGATATCCTTAATGAAGCCTAGCTATCCATTAGCAGACTCGGAGCTCTCCTTGGCTGCTGTTCTAAGGTTAGAATTAATCTCAAATCTTATAAGCACAGAAAAAGTTTGGAGGATGCAGCTGGAGCTCCCCTAGCTCAGGGCCTGGAGCACTCTCTCAGCTGCTCTCCTTAACAGTGGAGCCACATACCTGTGGCAGGAGGGTCACTGGAGCTGGAATGCTGCCCACCAGGTTCATTCCCTGAAGTGGGCTGTGCTCTGTGTCTGTTTTCTGCTTGATTTTGTGTGTGTTTATCTGCTCTGACCTGTGATTCTGCTGCTGTGGGCTCTGCTGCAGAGCCCATCAGGCTGGCTGATGTTCTGACCTTTCCTGTGGCAGCCTTTGGTATTATCCCTCTCTTCCCACTGACTGGTGGGTGAAGATAGGGGTGAGGCTGTTTTGAAGCTGGAGAGGCTGTGGGACAGGGATTTTTAATTTTTTTTTTCTTTTTCCCCCTCAGGGAGCTTCCTTGTGCTGCCTCACTTGTGCCTACATCTGCTGCACAGGGAATGTCACAGGCTGATGAGTGTTAATAGGGGTTTCTTAAGGAATACAGTGTTCAATGCAGTTCCTTCCACAGGACCCACACACCTGCAAGTCATAAGGACTGCAAGTCCTTTGCCAGAAGCCACACACCTGAAAGCTATATTAGCCTCCTGTCTGCTAATTTGAATGTCTTTGTCAGTTAATTCCTTTAAAAATATCTTGGTTTCTGACTTGCTTTGTGGTCCTTTTTTCCTGGCTTTTTCTCTGCCAGGCATCTTCTCTTGAGCTCTTGTTGTTGTTACTTCTGCTTTGTTTTCTAGCTTTTGTTTCAAATCATGCTGTCATTTCATTCCCTTCATTTTCCCTCTCTCAGTTTGTTGCAATTCTCTTTTTTGAAAATTCAGTCGTGGCTTGCATGGGAAATCCCTGTCCCCATTCTCTGCTTTATTGATTCCTCACCGGGATCTGGATCTGGGGGGAAAAGAAATCCAGTGAGAGCATCCACTGCTCTGCCAGCAGCCAGATCTGGTGGGGATGAGGGCAGAGCATTGCCCCTTTCATTAAATCCTGGTTGTGAGGGAAGGTCACAGCAGTTAATTTTGCACAAAACAAACTTCCAGTGACTTTCAGCTGGACTATATACTATGTAAGAAATAGAGATCCCAATAGACAGTGGATGCTGAGGGTGAGGGAAGGCTCTGTTCTTTTCCTGTGCTGAGAAAGCAAATGCAGTGGTTTGAGGTGGGGAAGGTGAGGTGTGTTTGAGCACTCATCCCTCAGTGGAGATGGCATAGCATATTTCTGTGCTTGGATCAGGAGTTGTTGTCCTGCCAGTTATACCCCTGGCAATGAAACAAGGGTTGGACAAAACAGCCCTACATGGGTCTGGGGGAAGCACTGCTGGGTTTCCATCTGCCTTTCCATCACCTCAGTGAGGGTGATATTGCACAAGCAATGGGAAGGTCTGTGACAGTGTTGAGGCAGCTCTGAGGATTCAAGGATCTGTAGTTCAAAGTTGTGAGAGCAGCAGCTCATTTGCCAAGGGCCTTGCTCACCTTTTGGAGCTGTTGGCCACATTGGCTTTAGCTAGAAAAGCTGCTGCTGGCTAGGGAGTGATACTAAGTGTCACATAAAGTCTCCAAAGTGTGTATTTGCTCTGCATTAACCTATCCTAAACTTTTCCTGTACTTGTGTTCTCATGTCCTAAGGTTTTTCTTGGCTTGAGGGAGCGCTGCACAGCCTCAGGGCACGATATGCAATGTGCTTTGGTCTTTGGGGGCTGAATACCACAACTCTGCTGATGTGACAGAAGGCTGGGTCATAAGCCAGTATCACTAATGACTGACACATCGTTTTCAGTAAGATGATCAAAAACAAGGTACATTCATGAAAGCAGAACTCATCCCTAAGGGAACATAAGTGCACTGCCACTGTTCAGCTGTGGTGCTGTGCAATCAGCAGGGGCTGCAGGGCAGGACTTGGTGCCCCTTCTGAATGTTGCAGGCCTATCTCAGCCAGCCTGTTCCCTTCAGCACAGCTATAAAAGGTCTGCGAGTGCTCTATTAATGGGCTGTTTCTCACAGGGACACAGTGTTTTGTTCTGGGAGGGCATAAATGAGTCAAAATAGTAGTCAACCAGAACAGCTCTGGAAATACAAAGTCTTTAGAGTAAATACAGACTGTCACTGGAGCTTTGAGAGTTCTTTATCTCAACTAAAATCCTCATCAGTGAATGTGTAAGCATGTCAAATCTCATCTCTAAACCACAAAACAATTTATATTGGAGTTTGTTCTAGATCTATCCCTAAGTTTAAGGCCTAGGTAGATGAGTAAGAGTGTTTGCCAGGATTTGAGCTGACCACATTGAATGACATGCAATAAGTGACTTCTTTAGAGAACTATACAACAAAGAAGACAGTTAGGGGGTGGAGAAAAAAGAGACCTATTAGAGGTGTGATTTGTGATTGCACCCTCCATTTCCAGTGTTTCATTTAAGATTTCCCTGAAGGCTATACAAATTGAGGTGTTTTTTTTTCCTATACTATAGTTGATGGAAGACCATTCTGGATGCTAAAGGTGGCTAAATCTTAGCACAGTGGACAAAATATTTTCTTAGTGAAACCGTAATTCTATTCTTTAACCCTCCAGAGAAAACAAGTATAAACTTACTATCTAATTCTGGAAATGAAGCTGGTGTTCTTCACTAATGTCATATATTTAATACAATCTAAAGTAGACCCTGTAAAAATGTATCCTAGACTGTGTATTGCTTTGCTGCTCCCCTCATCTTAGCAAAGATTCCCTTTTGAATTGCAACACTTTAAGATCATGGCACACAACTCTTGCAGAGGACAGTACAAGCAGGAAACAAAATACCTTCTCTTTAGTGTTTTTAGCTGATGTACTGTGTGCTGGCTTACAGCCTGCTGCAATATAGAAAAGCCAGAAAATCCTGTTTGATTTGAAGCCTTACCTTTTGATTCTTAGGAAAAAGAGCAAAACCACATACAGGGAGACAGTGATTTACTCTGTCTTGCTGCTGTCTTGCAGTGGACTAGGTGGGCAGGATGCAGCTGAGACAGCTGCCCTGAGGCCTCTGCCCTGCAGGGAATCCACCCCGGTCCTTCCCACCATCTGAAACTATCCTGCCTGCTGTGTTCAATGTAATCTTGGCTAGCTATAATGAACATAGGTTAAAAATGCAGTTATTTTTCTCTGCTAGCCTTGTTTCCCCCTGCCCTCTCCAAATTACACATGGATATCTTGATTTTAGAGAACTAACAGTAGGGAAAACCTTACAAAACACCCAGATATATTTATCCCACTATCACATCTAGGAGGGGGGAATTGCACTTCCTCCATGTCCAATGAAGACAAATGCCAAAGGTAGCAATACTGTTAGGAAAAAAAAAAAGGCTTATTTGCAGTCTACAAAATAATGTGAAAGTTCAAGACAGCTTACTGAATCTTACAGTAACTTTAGCTATTGTAACCTGAGAAGTTCCCTTGAGCAAGATGCTTGTGGGAGGTGGTGGCCTCCCAGTCTGTAACTTGCTCTCAGTTGTGGTTTCTTTGAAAATGTATTGCATAGGGCTAAAAGTTGAACTAGTATCTGAATTAGCACCTATATAATATATTGGACTCTAAACTACAGAATTATTTGCTATCATATAGTATTTTTTACTCTGTGTCTAGAAAGTCACAGATCTAGTATTACTGGCTAAATTCTGGAAAGAGAAAAACAAGTTTTAAAACTTTGGGAGCCCAGTAAATTTGTAAATGCAGCCATCAAATGGCAGAATGGATTGATGTCTGCAAGGCCTGTTTTATGTCAGTGAATATTTATATTTTCTTTTGTTTCTAGCAAGACGTTCTGATTAGTAACTACAGCACTTAATGTCAGTCAAAGGCTTTTCTTTGTGAAATAAAGTGACAGTGCTCAGTTCTTACTTTGGAGATGAATACAGTCAGATTGGATAAAACAACACAATTAGGAGTACTAGTGATCATTAGTGATATCTTTATACAATTTTTGATATTTTATTAGGTCAGCAATTCCACTAAGTTCTGTTATTAAGTATGTCAGATAAAACCACATGAACCATATTGAATTTCCAATATCTTCTACAAACAGGGCTTATAGCTGCTTATGTGGGGAGGGATTTTATTATCTACACCTGAGAGCTGCTCAGTCAGACACAAAGACGAGCTCCCAGTTGCTTTAGCACAACTGGAGTTGTGAAACACTTCTCTCTTGCAGGGGTGTGACCACTCTTCTCCCAGGCGCGCACTTATTTTAGAGGAAGAACAAGCTGAAAGGGGCTAATGAACAACAACAACAATGAACTTGTTCTGCTTCATTTTCCACGCAGTCAGTGATATAAATATTTGCCCTTCAAGTGGGGAAAACAAGTGCTACTGAGTACTTGTTCTCTAACTTAACTGCCGGCTTCCTGTTAGCACTCCAAGATAATTACCCATGACTGGTTTTCTGAAGAGGTCACTGCTGCTGCAGCGTCCTTAGTGTGCCTTGTAACCCTGCGCAACTGCAGGAAGGTGAATTCATTCCTCTGCCACTCCCCTGGCTGTGTGTTACAAACAGAGGTAGCAAATGGTAGGAACAGGAAAAAATTCTCAGACCTGGATGTCTGGCACTGGAAAAGAGGATGATGGAGAGATAACTACCCTGCAAGTTAAAATTGTCACTTAAAATTCCTGTAAGAACCAGAAATCAAATTAATGAGTTTGGTACCTTAGAGAAAAGGCTGCATTTCAACTGTGTAAAACCTTAGAAAGGTCTAATAACACTGCTTTGGTCTCTAGAGGGCCAAACCTTTCAAACCAAGAGTGTATGAAAACACTCGGAATCATTGAGATATTAACAGAAATTTCACTGAATTTGTATGTTATAAATATCTCCCTCTACCAGTAACAAGTAAATAATTAAAATATTAATTAAAATAAAAATAAAACAATTAAAATATTTCCGTATTCATTTTTTAAAGGATCTCAGCCTTTATAAGGCATGAAGCAGTTTAGTCGGATTATTTTTAAATCAAATCTGTGTGTATTTATCTTTCAGTGAATAAAGTCACTTAAGGATACAAATCTAGCTTAAAATATCTGAATGTGAAATTTGGGTGCAGAGATTAAATGCATGAAACCTGGGGGAAGATTTTTAAAACAAAAATTGTGATGAAGACTATTTAATAGACAAAACTGGCATAGCCAGCTGTGTGATTAAGGTGATCAAGCCCTTAGTTTCACTACTAAGTGAAACTACTGCCACTTCCAAAAGTAATTGTAATCAGGTGACTACAATGGAAGTTAAAAATGCAAGAAGAGTTTCTCAGCTGCTAGTTAAATCACACTTTTCTGGACATATAAATTCTGATTGTGTATTTTGTCTAAAAGGTGTTTTTGTGCTATCATAGATAACATGTTGTGGCATGTGTCTGTTAGGTTTCTGATTCTTGAATGTATAGCAGTGAGGAGATACCTACACTTCAGTCACAGATATTTCCTATTCTGAAATATTTAGATTTTAACCACTTTTGAGTAAACGTATACAAGCTTGAGGTGTGCTAACTGTGAAAGGAGAATAAAGGATCGCCTTATGCAGTCCACTTACAGATGTAATTCTAACCATTTAGCAAACTACTTTGCACTTTAAATTAATTATGTGTTTTTTCATGACTTCCCTGCTGACAACCTTTTACCCAAATTAGAAATCATTTAGTTATCTTCCTTATTTTTATAGAAAGGCATCAAAGCAGCTGAATTCATGTTGAATATTTTCATCTTCTCAGCCTGACAGCCTGCAAGTAGGCATTGGTCTCTTTTCTGCCCGCTCTTACCTCCTCAGTGCGCTCCAGGTGTCTCGCAGGTGCTGTCCCTGGGCTGGGGTGGCTTTGTCAGGGTGCCCATCCTGCGCTGCCAGAGCAGCGGTGCCACCTGCGGCAGGAGGGGCAGGGCAGGCTCCCCGGGGCTGTGCGAGCCTCAGGTGAGCGCAGCGCGGTGCTCAGGCGCTGCTTTGTGCACTGGTGCCTCTCTCACCTCCCCCGTGGTGCTCTTAAAGCGGCACAAGCCTTCCCGAGGGAGCGACAAAGTCCTTTACTCTCGTCCCTGGGAACCCACAGGGGGAAAGCCCAAAGAGCAGTGGTGGAAAGTTTCTGCTGTGGCACATGTTCATTAGACTAACACTGAAGGCAGCTGCTTTCTTTCACACACACTTGCAAATAGCTTTAATTTTGATATATAACTCTGTGACCCCCTGGAGATTAGATGGATAAAATAAAAAACTTACCATGGCTTTAAATGTGTGGTGGTGGTGGGCTGTGTGTCCAGCTTCATTCTCAGGTTGATGATAATCACTGTAAATTTCTTAAACTTTATTGGACTAGGATGAGTGGAAAATTACTCTATGAGATGATGCTTGTGGTCCTGTTTCCTTGTGCTTATGGCAGAGTTAATTTCACAATAGGAGTCATGCAAGGCTGAAGACCAGGCAGGTGAGCTGATGGGTGCAGGCAGATACTGGTGAGCTCTAAAATGTTTGTAAGAAGAGTTTGCAAGTGAAACAGTGCCATATGGACTCCTTAGCCCTCATTACCCCTCTACGTACCTGTTTCAGAGGGTAAACAGAGCAGTCTATCCAAACCTTACATGATCTGGGATTCAGTAGTTTATATTTTGGCTGTGCTGTCCAGAAATAAGGCATTTATTAACAGCTTGTAGACCTTCTTATATGCCAAACAGATGCATGGATAAACAGAACTTTGCTCACGGAAGTTTTGTCTTTGCAGATGTTGAGATAATTTTACAGCCCTTGGAAACAGGATCCTATTTAGTATGCATTGTGATGGAGGATTTGAATACTGCTGGATTGATTGAGTCTACCTGTGGAGGTGGACCACCTGCAGGCACCAGGGTGTTAGAGAACAAAGGTGCCTTGGTTTGACACCAACCTCATTGCATTGATTTTCCCAATACCTAAAAGACAAGCAGCCTAGTCTGCAGAGAGTAACAGCGAGAATGATTCACAGGCCCTGAAGAAGGCCAAGACCCATTCCTTGCCACAGAGCAGGTGGTGAGACCATGTGCCCAAAATAATCCTGTGATTGAATGTAAGCCAGTGCAGGAATGTTGTGCATGGCAAGTTGCTGCTCTGGAATTACAGTGATTTGCACAGCTACAAAGTTCCAAGCAGCCTCTTTGCTGGCCCCCAGATCCACAAGAGCTGTGAGCACACCTTCCCTCCCCTTTACCTTCCACACTTTGGCTGTTGTGTCTTCCTGTCAGAGGGGGCTGAGGGGAGCTGATCTGGCTCTGGAGATGGACGTGTCCTTGCTCAGGTTTCTGTGACCAAGCTGGGACTAACACGGTGTGAATGAGCGTGACTGAGACTCAGGCATTTGGCTTTATGGAGGCAGCCCCAGATGCTCAGCCAGCCTTTGCACTGTGTCGTGGAGCTGATGCAGAGCCTTTATTGCCTAAGCTATGTTGAAGTCAACTGCCCTGGAGAAAGGAAAAAACATCAGACATCTGAGTGTGCAAATACTGCACAACTGTTAATCTAAACCTGGGGAATCCTCACCTTCAGGAGGTGAACAGACTCGAGCAAGAAAGCTGAGAAAGATTTCTCTTAATCCTTTAGCTTAAGCTGGGTAGTGGAGCCTGAGCAGCTTCTGCAATGAGTGCTGAGTACAAGTCACTTGGCACTCACCAACCTTGGCCCTGTGGGAATCCCAGTGAGGGTCTGACAAGCACCTTTGTGGTGCCCAAAGTTAGCTGTATCTGAATCTCATGACAATACAGCCTAAAATTTGGCTTTGTCATGGCTCTGCTGCTTTTCCCTAAACCACATAGGCCCAGTAATTCTCCTATTGTCTCCTGTGTGTTTTCTTCCACACACATCCCGTGTGACAGGGGACCTTGGTCTTCTTGTGTTCCTACATCTTGGAGTCAGGAAAAGGATTAGGAATTGCTAAACAGGTGGCTTCTAGCCACCACTTTTGATGTGCATGAAGGCTGAAGACCTGCTGACTCTGAAGTTTTCCAATGGGAAATCTAAGGGGGATGGCTTGGTGCCACCCCAGCAGCACTGCTCGTGTCTTCTTTCAGGGCACCTGTTGGGGGTGAGGGTGGCCAAAGCAACAGGGGCTGAGCAACGGCAGTGTCTGCATGGGCAGTTTTGGTGAGGGAAAGGTACAGAGAGGGATCAAAATACACACAAGGTAGAGGTTTGTGGGTAAAGGGGTACTGGAAGCCCTTGTGGCTGCAAGTCACTTTAGATGTGTGTCGTTACTGATGCAGGATGGCAGGAAAAGCAATGACACAAAGTCTCCAGACTCAAAAGGCAAAATTTCTCTCTTTATTAGACAAACATACTCTTTTATAGACAGTTCAGAGAAAAGAGACATGATTAGACACTCAGAACAACACCCCTTGAACATTTTTACAGGTGAACAACAAGTTAGAAAAACAACACTTGTGGAGACTGTTTTTCTCCTCCAAGGACACATTTGAATCCTCCTCACAAAACCCCAGGCCAGTGTGGGCAAGCCACCTGGTCCAATTTCACAGACTCTGCTGCTTCTGCCTGATCTCTCACATTCAGCATCCACAGATACGTGGCCAAGAACTCTAAGTTTTGGTCTTGTCATAAACCAGCAGGCTAACATTAGTAGGAACCCATAGGCAGTAGTATTCAGACACTCAGTGGGCAATGATTAACAAAACAGACAAACTGGCCACTGGTTTCATTATACAGTTTCCTCTTAATGGCTGGTATTTGTTTAATAGAAAAATCAGACTGGGAAAGAGCAAATTTTATTTTTTCTTGCTGCATTATCTAAGTTCACTAGCTACAAATGAAGACACGAGTGATAGGGAAGCATATTCCAGAAAGCAACAAGGGAAGCTCTAAAACTGGCAGACAATGAGGTGATTCTTGTTACACTTTTTGTCATTCCAAGTGCCATCAGTGTACATCTCCACACATTCCTCCTCCCCTTGGCCAGAAGGTTCATTTGAATACCAGTTAGTATAGCTCAGCCGAGCACCATTCAGGAGCTGGAATTGGCCTGGAATAAGAGATTGTTTTATCCCCAGGTAGGCGTAGGTGTTAAAATATTTCACAAAGTACAGAATAGCATCGTTCTCGCCAGGGTTCCTTGGAGTGGCAATAGAGCCTCCAGCCTCTTTACATTTTTCCACTGTAGCATCAAAATCAGCTCTCTTCCCATTGGTAGCAAATATTTTTCCTCCAGACTCTGTTATCATCTTGTTCAAGCGAAGGACTGCAAGAGGAGGAAAAAGCTGTTAAACATTTGGCCATTGTTTTGTGCTCCCTTTGCTGTCAATTCTAACGCCTGCTATTTTGCTCCATAACTTTAGATGAAACTCAGGAAAAGGTAAAGGAAAGAGCAACTTGAAATCAAAGATTTCAAAGAAATTTGAAAATGAGGAGGAGGGGAAAAGGGAAGAAACACATACACACACAGATGATGAAGCAGGAGAATCACATAAGAAGTTGGAGAAGGAGGAAAGGAAATGAGGAATAATTCTATATTCTGAAAAAGTATATGATTTTCTTTGAGACTCTCTGTAAGACTGAACTGGTTTGCAGTATACCAACGTTCTTGACTGAGTGGGGTCTTAGATTTGATCTGGTCTTGATTGTCTTATTATGTTTTTAGTGCTCTGTTTGTCTGCTGGGGCACATAGTGTGCATGGAGCAGCCCTGCATAGGCAGGGATTTTAATCGGGCACATTCCTGCCTTGTTTGCACTCAGACTTCAGAGCTGTTACTCAGGTGTCTCCCACTAGTTACGAAATTCTAATTTCCATCTCCTCCATCTGAAAATTTCCATTCAATGATATACTAGTGAAGAAGATATAAAAGGAATACAATGAAACTGCAGAAAATTCAGCCTTTTTCCTAAGAAGTTTTTGCCCACTCAGTCTATCCCCATTAACCCAGTAGCAGCAGAAAGTAAAGGCAGATAAAATACCTCCTTCCAGTCTGGAAATCCGGTATTCTAACTGGTGGATAGCCCCATTTTCGTTACCAGCCAGTGGTATGACATCTGTGAACAAAACCAGCTGTTATGAACTTTGCATTACAGTTTCAGTCTTGGCTTTCAAATAAAGCAGAGCTCATCATCTGAAATGAATAGCAACTTTTAAAACGTTCGTTTGACAAGTTTGGGTTTACTGCTGTGTTTTAAACAGGCGATACCTTCACACACTAATCTTTGCAAGGATAGGGGATAAGTTCCTGGAAGTCACCTGCAGAACAGGGATGTTTATGGAAAACTGGAACAGGCAACGTGAGTTAGTTTTTTCTCTGAGTGATTGAGCCAGTCCAGGCTAAACACTGACACTAGTGCAGGAGGTTTAGTTGATTTTAAACTGTGTTTAGGGACTGAATCCTTCAGGCTTTTCAAGCACTTGCTTACAGCTCCAACCTAGGACTCAGCAACAAGTTTCTTGTACTACGGAAAATTCTAAACTTTCCTCTGTATTCACAGAGAAAATACCAGTGAACCACTGCATCATTAAACAGAGATTTAAGCATCCTACTTCATACAAGGAATTAGTAAAGCCCTGACTATTTCATTTCAAGTAGATCACACATCAGGTTATGGTAGATAGCACTGGGTTTACAAAGCATAGAACACAACAGATAAAAATGAACATAACTTGACGTACCTGGTATTTGTCGTTCATCGCTCTCGCCGCCAAAAAAAGGCAACTTTGGAAGAAATCCTGCAAGTTTACCTTGAGTACAGAATGAGAGCAGGAAAAAAGCTACTGCTAAGATTTTGTGCAGCTGTGGAGACAGCATCATTTCAAGCTAAAGGTAAACCAGACTGGTTTACTCTCAGTGTAGAGTCCTGCATTTAAAAAGAAGAAAAAAGAAAATGTTTTAGAATTTTCCTGGTTGCGAAGTCTTAAGTATATTACACTTTGCCTGCAGTGACATGAACGTCATTCATGTAGTCGCAAAGTTATCTTACTTCAGACAATTAAAATATTTTTCCAAAAGACAGCCTGCTAAGTCCACAGAGCAAAACCCCAAAGCATCCCTTCAAAGCTCTTTTCTGTACATCAGATACCATTATATGCTATTTTTCTCCATGCAAAAAGTGATAGTTTCATTTTACAGGACAGCAGTAGACACATGGCTGCTTTAGCAAGAGACTGTTTAAGACAAAGTGGGACATGCTGTCTTTGTCAACTGGTTTAAGAGCAAAACAGCTGCTAATACTTATTCTTCTATTCCAGCATCCATTTTTTAACGTCTCTTCACCTCAGGTGACACGGTCTATAAAAAGAGGTGCAATTGTTAAGAAAAATGTTGACACACACATCGAAATTGGAAAGTTTTGTGGTACAGTTTAATAGATTCAACATAGTTTAAGCAGCAACCTATAAAAGATGTTCAACTTACCTAGCAGCTCCAGTGTGAATTAGGACAGACTCATTGGATGGTCCATTTTATAGGGCATGTAACTTGAGATTCATCTTCGTACCTACAGAAAGTACAAAAAATATGTCATATGATATGAATTTGCATATGAATGGAAATCGAATGAACTTTAACTTGAATGATAGGGGGCTTGTTTTCTTCAAGAGGTAAACATACTTAATACATGAGGAAAGTATCTGAAGGTACTTTTTTAACTTGTAGAAACACTTTCACATGTTTTAGAATGCCAGCCCTGGAACAGAACAAATTTCTCAATTCATATTTGAAATACCTAATGTTTCCACAGAGTGGCTGTGCAAATATCACAGAAGATAAGCCATAACAAGTTCACCTGAAATATGCACCAGGAACACCACCATCGTTTTTGTGACAGACTGAGAACTTATCAGTGATAATGACCAAAGTCCTGTAACTAAACAGGATCTCACAATTGTAGCAGCAAACCCAAATGACAGTGGTGCACCTGCAGCACACGTAGAAGAGACAGCTAGAGAGACACATGCTGAAATAACTTAACAGAATACTCCAGGGGAAGTTTATATGTCAAAAAGAGCAGTTTTCTCCAGCAGAGCAATGACCTCTCAGTGAAGGAGAAAGCTGCTTTATGCCAGTCCTGTAAGATGAGGAGTATCACAGAAATGGAGATGGCCTTGCCAAGCATTTTACAGCTGTTTTCAGCTGAGAGTTGGCTCTGGGCAGGGAAGACTTTGAGGAAAGGTGTTTGAGTCTACGCTCCTGTTCAGCCAGGAGATATTGGTGCATTCTGCTTGTGGTGTCAGGCCAGCATCCTGACGTTGCAGCAAGGCCAACAGCCATGACAGCTGAGGAATGAAGTGCTTTGAGACTAGATGGGGAATGTCAGCAGCATCCCTATCAGTCTAACATGCTGCTGGGTCTAAGCAAGGCTAGATCACCTCCACAGGCACTGTGCACCTGTGCCCTGCACTTCCATACTCACCTCAACCACTGATGTACGCCTCAACACCTTTGTCCTCGGGGTTGTGCCCACAGATACTGGATTAAATCCTGCTGCATTGTTTATTGAGTGCCCCTGAGTGCACCAGTCCTGTGAAAAATAAATAGGCAGTACCCAGTTGTATGCACCTTGACAGAAGAGGGCTTTTTTAAATTTGCACGAGTAACCTTTGTTTCCAGTTTCTTGTCAAATTTCAAGTTTCTTAGCTTTTGAGTGTTTGACGTAATGCTTTCAACATTCTTCTGGCAGAGGTTTTTTAATTGTTATTTTTGGGAAAAAACCCCACCAAAATTAAACAATGTGAGACAAGCATGAACCTGGGTTCCAGCTGAGCCCTAGAAAAGGTCACTGGCAGACCCTGGTCCTTTGCATCCATGGTGAGAACAACTTGAACATTTAACTGCACCTGGAAGAAACCACAAGTTAGGCAAGTGCAAGAAGAGGAGGAGGTCTGGCCTGCAGGTGTGGGTTTCACATGCTGGCTCAGGGCCTGGGAAACCAGGAGGGGGACAAAAGGTTTCTTGTGATAGACTCCTGAGGAAAAACTGATGGAGGTTTGATAAACCACAAACCTTTCTTGTCTTGATTTTCATCAGCATAGTAATAAGATGGTTCAAGTGAAATAGATATTTAATTACACCTTCATTTCTAATAAGCTTGTTTATGATTGCCTAATGGAGTATTTTATATAACTACCATAGCTTGTAAAGTATTTTCTGATCTTTCCTTGAACTACGTATCAGAGAGGTCTAGCAAGATTCAAGGGCACAGATCTGATAAAGAACAAACTATTTTTGGGTATGCAGGTAACTTTTCTTCAGTTTCCACATCAATACACAAGAGGATTCATAATTTCAGTGGCAGTGAAGCAAATGATGGATATTCTGAGCAGGTTGTGTTGTGCAGTGTACATAGACAAAGGCAAAAGCTGCTAAGGACAGTGCTGTTTTCTTAGCTGCTCTGAGAAATGTAGACAAAGTTGAATGGCTGAATGGCTATGTGCTCCTTCCATAAGCCTGTTTGTTAGCCTTTCCTTGCTATACTTAGTCTCCTGAAAGTTAGATTTTTCTTCCATAGTGCTGTTCACAGATAACCTTAAAAATTATTTTCTTGTTCTCTGCTTGTATTTACCAACCCCACCAATATTTTCTGTTTAAGTTCATTTTGTTCTGTTCTGCTTTTGTTTCCACCCTACCTTGTTTCCACCTCATCCTGTGTTTTCCACGTTCCCTTTTCCAAATAATTATCAGACTGTCCCCAGCAACTCTGTTATGCCTAGGAATAGCAGGAAGAGCACAGAGCGTGGGGAGACATGAGGTCCCATTTCTCAGAGGAGGGCTAAGGCTATTTTTGCTGAGCACTAAAAGCAATTCAGCAAGATGTAGACACTTGGGACAGCAGACTTCAACAGGCATTTTTTTTTAAATTCAATTATGAGTGGCATTTTAGAGTAGAAAGTCTTCATTTTCCCTGTCATGAGTGCACATGAATGCTATTGCCATCTTGCCCCAGAGACTTAAGAGAAGGATCCAAGAGGAGGTCTCTGGATGTCTCTGATATGTCACTTGGTGCAGTTCAGCTGAGAAAAAACACAGAAGCTGTATAGCAAATAGAAAGCAAGACAATCATCTTGTCTCATCTCTTTAATAGTTAAAAAGTTCTCGTTGCCACGGCCTCCTCAAGGGTTAAGGGGCCCTTGCTCTGCAGTGCTGTTCAGCTCCTGAGCCACAAGGGCAGAGATGGGCAAAAGCTTCATTCCAGGTTTCACTTGGCATCACACCTGGGTGTGATGGTAACCCTTGAGGCAAATTCTGCCAAACCCTGGTTTCCTAACAGGGACTTCAAAAAAATAATCAAAGTCCTCAACATTTTTTAAGATGCTACTCTAATTTCCAAGAACCCTGTCTGTATTGTGTTTTGAAATCAGCTATGTTTGTGTAACTGTTGGCTAACAGGATATCATAACAGTATGCTTCAACTTCCAGTAATGAAATATCACTTGCAACCTGATACTCTGAGGTACAGCTCACAATTTATACAAGATAAGGTAGCCCTGCCAGCCTGTGTCACATCCTGCCAGTTAGGTTCACAAAAGGTTCAATTGGAATTCAGTTTTCGCAAGAGCCGTGGGGTTTTTTAATCAAGTTTCTCCAAAAATCAGGGAGCCACAGAAAAATTTGTCTTTGCTGGAACTGATGGTCACTTTCTTCACATGTGGTAGGGGTTGATGGGGGCTGGTGTGAGGTTTTTGAGTGCTCAAAATTGATAATAGGTACTTCTAAGCTGAAACAACTAACTAAATCACACCATTATAAAAGAGGATATCACTCTAGACCAGAGACAATTATCTCGGAAATAAATATCCATAATTTTTATGGCCAAAGTCTTACTGTTAAACATACCATAATAGCTATATTCAGTTTCTTTCATGTGAGACAGGATCCACTTGCCTTAAAATGGTTGGAATTTTTGCCATCTTTTTACTTGTACTAGGATCTTCATTCTTAAAAAAAAAGCTTCTATAGCATTTGAGGACTAACTCATTTTCTGATTTAAGGATCTTAACTTTATGTTGCACTTCTGTAGCAAATTATTGTAAATGAAGAAAAAAAATATTAACCTGGATTTTTCCTTGTCTGGTCGTTATACATCAGGAAATATTATTGCTCATTGCACTTTTAAGGAAAGATTTTATCACAATTATTTATATTACCATAGCAGAACACAGAAACCATATATTTTGTTTCTTCATGTGTCATATCTCTCTGTCCATTAAAAAAAAAATTAATACATAAATGGAGAATTCAGATGTTTAAAAAAATAGACTGAAATGCCAGTGTTTTAATAGCAGTTGAGGGTATAAATTGATAAGGTTATACACCAACACACCAAAAAAAAGCCATATCAAAATAAAACAAAATAACAATTTCTGGATACTTTTTTTTTCTCTTTGGAATTGCGAAGAATAATCAAGCAACATCACAGATCAAGTGTGAACCATAAGGGGGAAAATACTGCCTAGCAGTTCTCTGACTGGATCTGAGGAGCTTTTATTTTTCAGCAGCATATATGTGTTTGATTTGGTTTTTTTCTCCTTTTTTATTGATAATAATAGCTAAAGCAGAAGAAATTTGGCTTTTAGATCTAGCCTAGATACTTTGCTTATTGATGTAATAAATACTAGCTTGTGACTGGAAAATAAAATCTTGTTTTTCTTAACTGGATGAAAAAGACCCTGGTGTCTTGAAGTCTAAACCTGTTTAGATATAGATCTTATATTGTGTTAAAACATTTGTAAGATTTTACACATTAAGGGTCTTAGCAAGAGATCTCCACAGTCATTTTGCAAACTCCATTGTGGTAGAAATAAATTTTTCATTAGCGAAAGGAACAGGATACCCAAAAATTAGTTGGAGATATATGTAAATGAATATGCTTTTTCAGTTCAGAGAGTAAAAGATCATGTTGGTAGGGGTTTTTGTGGCGATGCTTTGGTGACTTTTTGTGACAGGTATACACTTTGCTCTAACAAAGAAACAGCAGAGTTAGACTCAAAAATTGTTAATGAGGTTTGCTTACTAAAATACTAATATTTAAGAGGTAGTTTTAAGTAAACCTTCAACCCTTTCTAGCAGATTTAGTGTAGCTGGTCAGATCTAAACCCAGGAAAATTAAAAGGCACAAATTTAACCTTACTTTTTTCTCAATGCTACCACAGAGTTGGAGTTGTTGTCGTGGCTCTATTCCCTTCCCATTTGAAATTTTTGGCTGGAATGATATCATGGACATAAGTCTCAAAACAAGCTGCTTTGGAAAGCAGGTTCACACTTTGAAATCTATCCAGCGTGGCCCTGGGGGTATTTTTCCCATTGCAGAATCCTGGTCTGCTCTCTTATCCGTTGGAGTGCTGCATGCAACTTGGAGAGGAATCATCCCTTGCCAAAAATTTGGCAGGGCTTCAAATGAATGGGGATAGATCCTCTCTCTCTCTTCCTCAGGGGAGGTTGGGGAACATCACTGCCCAGAATCAAGTCCAGCTTCTCCGGGGCTTCCTGCACAGGGCCAAATGATGGGGGAGGAGATTGTGTTTAATGCATGAATTTTAAAGCTAGTGCTTTCCTTTTTTCCCCTCTCAGGTAGATGTAAATGACAACAGATGAGCCCAGGACTTCCTCACTGCAAGGTAAGAATGTGAGAATTTGCTGCTCGTGGTACTCTGCTCATCTGCCCAAATGGAGTAGCAGTGCAAATATTTTGTGCAAAGGTGCTTCTTGGTCCTACCAGATTTGAGTTGAAGTCTGCCTGTGTTGTTGCTTGGTGTAACATTGGCAGAGAGGTTTGTGTTTGAACTTCCACTCTTAGCTGCCTTCCCAAAATGTTATCTGCTTTGCTAAGTGTTTTGGGAAAAGACAGCTGGCTTCTAACACTGCAATCCCATGGCTTTCTGAGGGAATGTGCTGGTTAGCAACAAAATGCAATCTTTAGCATTTTATACACTGTCTTCTTGAATCGAGTGCAATATTTATCTTGTGTTTTATAGAGAGTAGCTTCTGAAACTAGAAAAATTAATTGTAACTGGTAGTATTAATATTTTCAGAAAACAAAAGGTGGATGCTGATGAATCAGTGTGACACAACACAGGCTCTATGACTGAAAGTGATGTCCAAAATCTGAAACCATAATTGCTCCTTTGAAGTCAACCTCTGTGCATCTCTTTTGAGACAGAAACTATTAAGTACTTCAAAATGCTTCCAACTATGATGCTACATTTTAACTTCAGCATTTCCAATATCCCAAGTCAAACCTTGGAATTTTCCTCTAATCTTCACAAAGATATGGAGACAGTCTGCCATGAGAAATGAATTCTGAGGTATTCCCAACCCCCCAAAAGGGAGAAACACAAGGCATATCAGTTCAGGCACATTTTAATCACGGTAGTCACCTAGCACATTTGGCATTTTCCTAAGGCTAAAAAAAAATCACAATATGATTCATTTAATATTTTGGGATACAGAGAAATTGCAGAAATTGAATCAACCTGAAACACAGGAAGGAATGAAGGAATGATACTTCATTATCTCCATACTCTGAGGTGGCTGAAAGGCCATTCTTTAAAATTTGCAGACTGTGAGGCGATTCATATTGCACTTTTTGTCATTCCAGGTGCCATCAGTGTACATCTCCACACATTTCTCTTTCCTTTTGCTGCTAGGCTCATGCTGGTGCCAGTTGCTGTAATTCAGAGGCGTGCCATTTATATACTTAAACTGACCTGAAGTCTCCCCCTTTCTAATGCCCAAGTAAGCATATTGGTTATACTGTTTCACAATGTCCATAACAGCTTTGTTCTCCTCCTCATTCTTGGGAGCTGCAAGAGTTCCTCCAACCTCTTCACAGGATTTTAGTGCAGATGCAAAGTCAACTGTCTTCCCATTGCTGGCAAGAATTTTCTCTCCTACTTTTCTTATTTTCCCATTCAAAGCAAGCACTGAAACATGAAAAGAGTTCGCTTTGTAAATGTTCTATGGCATACTGATGTAAAAGCAAAGAAAGAGAAATGAAGAGAAAACTAAAAGTGTAAGAGGAATAGAGGAAAAAACTGAGCAAAGGATGAAAAGGAATAAAGTTCTTTAATTTTACCCATTTGCTAACTGTTCACTAAATATATTTCGCTGCTTGTGACCATCTGTCCTTGTCTCCAAGACAGGGATGTCCCACCAACACCTGCTAAATATCAGCCCTGTTATATTTTGTGTACTTTCTAAAGAAGATCATTGTGCTTCAAATTTGAGTAAGGCAAACAGAGAAATGATAATTGTTTTGTGAATCCCTTTACAGTACAAAACAATTTATCACTTTTAACACTCTGGTTGCTGATAGATAAAAGTGCTACAAGACTGAGTTTCCTTGAATCCAAGTAGAAAGTGCAACATCAGGTAGTTGGAATATTTTTTAAAATAAACTGAATTTGAATAAATGTGCATTATGACTGCCAAGAGGATTCTGCTTCTCTCCAGAGAAACAAGAATCCTGACTTCTCCTGCTTTGAATGAGAAAATGGAGTTTTGGGATATTTGGATTACCCTTTCCAAATGCAGTTTCTTTCCTGCAAGTCGTGATTTTGTAACTAACTTTGCCTACTGAACTTAAAATTGATTGTGAGCTGAAAAAGTAACAAGGGGCAGAATTACCAGCTTCAAGTTGGAAAAGTCGGTGTTCCAAATTTGCTAAAGCATTGTGGTGTTTGGTGGCCAGAGAACCATGCAGACCTGTGCAGATAAAAACAAAAGTTATACAATCAGGCAAAATTAGGCTGTGCTGCCAGGAACAATCCCCCAGATAAAACCAATTATTTTCCAGAACTAACTTGCAAATGTGTTTTTTAACATCAGCAAGTGTAAAATAAATATTTTCCCAGTATTTTTTCACACTGTTGTTAATTTATTAAAGCAAACTAACAAAAACATCCAGTCTTCTGAAATGCTGATAATTCCCCTCTGCAGAAATGAAACTGAAGCTTTACAGGTTGAAGCCTTTTGTTATTTATATATGTGAAATTGGCTTTGCCAAAGAGAATTAGTTTAATTCTACTAATTGGTAGTGAACAGGCCCAAGGGATACTTTGAGGAGGAAACAGTTTCTATGGCACCATATGATTGTCTTTTTCAAGTGCTGGGTGTATACTTTGTGTTTATCTTACTTTAATGGGAGCCATAAACAGTGGTAGTGGAAGGTTTCTGGACAGTGTGAAAGACATATAGCACTGCTTGCTAAAGATTGGGAACCCACTGTAAAGGCAGATTCTTTTGTTCATACCACTTTCCACAGGTAACAGAGGTCCTACATGTAAAACAAAGTCACTAATGTACTCCCATGATCATCATCCACTCTTTACAACTGAGACAAACAGAAATGTAGAAGAACAAAAGGTTGATGCATATCTGAGCTGCAACATTGCAACTCTTACTGCACTCCACAATCCATTAAAAGAACCCATATTTGACCTAATACAGGGAGTCTGGGCAGGATTCTGATAGTGCTTTATCCTTGTCAGCAGACCTTTCTTTCCTTAGAAAAGAAAGCTTTTCTACATATATATACATGTATTTATGTGCTAGAGTGTTGATAACCTGTTCAATTCCCCTCTTCCCCCAGAAGAGAGAGGAGACCTGTTTTTTAGAAAACAATTAAACTGCCCCTTTGCTCCATTCTCTTTTCCTTCCCATGTTTAACACAGCTGCTTCCTTAAGAGCATGTGTCCATCTGTGTTATCTGTTTCTAGTCATATGCAGCCTTCATGAGATGGGTCTGTTGGAAAAGAGGCAACTTTGCTTACCTTTCAGACCATCTCCAGGGATACCAGGTAGCCCAGAATTTCCTGGACATTTACTCAATGCATGGCAAGTCACTACCAAAGCAGCCAGTGCTATGAGGATGTAGGATGAGTAAGACAACATGATTTCTCAGGCCAGCTGTAAAAAAACCCGTACATTTGCCAGACAGTGATTCTGTAAGAGACTGTAGACACTGGTTTGCACAGCTGCACGCTCCTCCCCCCATCATCCCTTCTTGAACATTAATTCCTTGTTTAAATAAAGTTTATAGTTCAGGTGTAAGAGACTTCCCAGATTTATTTTGCAACCATTGTGTAGTTTATACATAAAACTCCTTCTAGACTGACAAACATGGAGTAGTGAAGATAAACGATCCCTTTCACTGCCACTGACTGTTTGTTGGATTAATCCTTGAGAAATGATAGGCTCAGAGGTAACTGATCACACTTAGTCCTTGCAGGCAACTGATGGCTTGTAATCACTCAATGATGCATAGGATACTAACCTGAAAGGCAAATCTGTTACAGTGGTCGTTGTAATGTTTGGGAGCTTGTTAAAGCACAGCACTATCTACGCACATTTATTTGGTATAAACTGATACTGTTTTACACATGGGCTCTATAGCTCAATTGACATTCCTATCCTGTTTTTAACCTAATTCCACAAGCTGGAAAATGTCAGTTAATCTTGTAGAAAATGCTTCTTTGCTGGTTGGCAATAGGCTTGTTCATCTTCTTTTATCCCTACAGATGAAATAGTAAGTAGGGTTATAATCTTAGTGCTGCGCTATCGTGACTAAAAAACATTTTAACACTGTACATTGTGGGTTTACAGCAGAGTGAGTGGGTGTGCTGTGCAGCTGTGAAACCTGAAGGACTATAAGATACTATGGCATAGAAATATCCAGTTATTGACAGCATTCAGTTAAACTAACAGGAAATTAAAAAAAAGGTTCAAGATGCCAGAATGGGTAGCCATTTCCAATGGGGTGATGCTCGTGGGTTGACTCACACAAACCAAATAACTTATTATTCATTACCTCACTTTTCTATTGGCACAAATCAAAGAGAATCCTGTACCTGCTGTCTCTTAAAAACTCCATCTTTTGAAAAAAACCCTCAGCATTTACACATACTAGGTTCTAAATCTAGCTCCACTTAAAATTTAAACAAAAAACTTGGTTGGCTTGAATGCTGTAAGGTTAACAACACCTAGGTTCACCAGCTATAACAAGGTATTTGTTATTACATTTCAAAGTATATATGCCAAGCAGAATCAAAATATCTGTCTAGTGTCATTTATTAAATGGGGTGAGCTTTTAAAAGAAAAAAACATTGTTTATATCTCCCATATTGACTCTGTTATAGAAGACTTTTGAGATTATTTTTAATCTGCATCAACAGCAACTTGTTTTTCTAGGGGAACGTTTCATCAAAGTCAATTTGATGCAACATACTCTCGATTATATGAATAATCAATTATGTCATAAATGTCCAGCATATAGGATCTGTTTAACTAATAGCAGTATGGTCAAGAATTTGCGCTTTAAAGAACGTAAAATCAAATCCACCTGAGAGCACACGTGCAGTGATAAAGGTGCTGTTGAGTTTTGTCTGTTGAATCCGAGGCATCTCGAGTTGCTTGCCCTCTCTTGAAGGCCACCAGACACCTCTGGAAACACTGGCCAGTGACTCAGAGAGAGCAGATTGCCAAAGACCCCAACAGAAACCTACCTTAGGTGGCTAGGAATACTTACGTCCGTGAGATAAGGAAATGCAATTACAACATGTACCCTCTGCCTGGTGATGATCACTCAGACATTTGAATGCACTACTGCATCCAGCTCATAATTGGATTATGATACAGAGTCAGACTCCTGATCAGTTATACAGCAAAATGGAAAAAACAGCTCTTCAGTTTTAATCCAGTTTTAATGACCTTCATCAGTCATTACTATCTAGTGTCCTTCAGGCATCTCCTTATCCACTAAAATTGCTAGTATAAGCAAAGTAAAAAAATTACTAATAAAAGGAAATTTAATTTTAGAACATAAATATGACCACAGAAATCAAAAGGAAAGGTTTGCCTTCTAGCTGAAATTCCTTGTGATTTATTAAAAGGAAATTCAACTTACCCTTCTGCTTCAAAGTGAAATGAAAAAGCAGTTCACACAAATCCCCTTTATATAGTGTTGTGTTTGTTAAATGATATGGCTGAAGTGGAGACTGGATACTGAGGCCACGAATGAGCTTTACCAGTTTTGCTCACATACTTGTTATGCAAATATTGAGTTCAGTTTTAAGGGTTGAGAAATTTCTTCTTTTCTCAACAAAATAAAGCCAAAGTTGCAGAAAATATAATCCAGACCTAACAGATAACCCCAGATTTGTAGACACAAAATATATAAAAACATAGAGTAACTTTCAGCAATTCTAGGTCATATTTAAAAGTTGATTGTTGTTTTATAAAAGCAAAAAATGCCAGATGACCACCAGTGGCTCTTGTAAAAGGAAAGATAATCTTGTGGTTAATCTTAGGGAAGCCTGGTACCTTCCAGATAGTCTGACCCAGTAATCAGAATTCTAAACTTTGCCTCCCCTCTCTGTATCTGATGTACTTATCTTACCTTGATATAATTTTCTAGCTATGTGCTGGAATGCTCAGTGTTTCCATGAGCTTCTGGTCTCTCTTGCACGTACAAGACAGCTGATCCTCTCTTGGTCAGAGATGGGTCTTAGAGAAAATCTGTATACATGCACAAAACACTGCAATGGACATCATTTTCAAGAAAAGAAAGAAACCAGAGGTTTTGCTCCTCTTGTTTCCCAGAAATAAATATTGGGATTTTGTAAATTCCTTCTGGTTCTGATGCTTTCTGCTCTAGAATGTTTGATGCTAGATGGGGTTTGTTTTATAAACCTCAGCAAGCCAACACATCAACGCCTCACCTGAGAGACAGAAATACCTCAGATTACACAGCTTTTCTGTGTTTTGTCAGTTTGTACTGTGGTGTCTTAAAGATAGCATGTTTTCTATTTTTCATTTGCATTTTACTAAAACTATTTAAGTTTTGTCATCATCCCTAATTATAGTGTTATTCTTTCTGAATAATTCCAGCAGGGTTCACAGCTGCAAGCTAACATCTTTAGGCTCCCTGTTCAGCAACCAGAGAGGTTTAATATCAACTGGCTGACCTAGCCAAGACAAAATACCAAAGCAGAAGATACGTTTAGGATTCCCCTTACACATAGTGCAGGCAGTTAAATCCACTTCCATTCACAACTCTGAGCCTTTTCCTGCAGGTAAAAGTGCCCAGCATGGCCTGTTCTCCATCTCAAAAAGCTCCACAAATAGCAAACTGAGGACATACCAGGTGTCTTTCTCAGCAAATTATCAGTTAACACCCACAAATGTATGTTTTAGACAATCTATCTTCAAAGTCCTTCCTCTACCAGATTGGCAGCAGAGCTCTGAATTGCAGATTAGTCCTTTTACAAAATATCTCTCCCCACCAAAAAAACCCCATGGTGTTGAGTGCATAAAATGTGGATTAGACAGTACTCAAGAGATAAAATATTTTTTTCCAATTCCTGTTGCAGTTTCAATATAGCAGATACCAGACAACTGAGCACAGTCAAAGCCACAGGTAATTCTGTTTCTGGATGGCAGCAGACCTCTGGGGTACATAGGAAATGTCTCCAATTCCAGAATAGAATGGAACTTAATGGAACCAGATTTTGAGAAACAATATTTTAAATTTCTATGTGCCCAAGTTCTTGGGAATGTTACCAGAACAAAATCTCATACACACCAAATTTCTTGGCAACCCTGCAACAGTTGTAAGGGGTATTTTTTCTGCTGCATCATTGCATATACATGCAGCTCTAATACATGGACATGATAAGCCTCTGGAGATTTGTACTGTTCCTTCCACCTAACACAGTTTATATTATAAGAAAATTAAAGAATTGAAAACATTAAACAGGGAGATCAGTGACGCTCCACTAGTTATTATCTCTGTCCGTTTATGAAAGTGTGGAATGAGCAAAACATGGCTTATGATCTAGGAAAACCCTAACAATTATTATCTTTTACCAAGACTTTTGAAGAAAGATACATTTGATAACAGTTGTTCTGCCATGAGTCAGATTATACTTACACAATGGAATCTGATAAGAAATCTAAAACATAATCCAACGTGAGAGATTACTTAGTCATTAGATTTACTTTCCTTAGTTATGCAGCAGAGAAGGAGGGAAAACAAACATAGTCAAACAAGGAAGAAAGAAAGTAAATATTTTTTCTGCAACCTAGCATCTCTGTAGAACAGCTACAAGGATGGGAATCCTGAAATCTGCAGGTAAACCTATGTGGTAATGGCTGAAGGCCTTTAGCTGGGAAACACCCACAAAACTCAGCCAAGGAACTTAAATGGTTTCAGTGGACCCCAGGTACAGCATACCTCTTTCTATCATTAGGAAGAGCCATAAGAATTAAATATTAATTATACACATTAAATATACTGTGCTGCCAGTGAATTAAACCTAAACCCTGCTCAACTATCAGCAAAGGAGAACTTGGGGGAAAAAAAGGAATCTGATTACCAAGATGTCATGTAGCCAAAAAAACTGCTTCTTTCTGTAACAGCTCGGCACACTACCCTCAAACAACTAACTGCCAAGGGGGTTTCGGAACCAGACCTAATTTTATGCAGCTTTCAAGCCTCTCATTTTCAGAACACAAGGTAAACTCCTCATGCTGCTGTTTTGAAGTGAGCTGATTACTAACTATGATATCTTATCCTGATCTGTGTAAAGCTGTGCCATGCTCTTTCACATAAAATAGTGATGTACATCCTTGCCTAGTTTATTTTAGCAATCTGTGAGACAATAATTCAAAGTGTGTCACTGTGCTGCAGGTCCCTGATATCGACTCTCTGAGTGAGTCCTTGGCACAGCAGCTGTGTGATAAGCAGGTGTGGTCAATTCTCCATGTTTACCTCTTTCAAAACAACAGTCATTTTTTATATTTGTCTAGTATTCCCACTGTAATTTATTTGCTGAGCTTTAAATCATTCAGAGTTAAGCATCTGTAGTTAGTTTTAAGAGTGCTCAGTGGCATCAGCTTAAGACTTCATCAGAAATACAGGGCACTAAACATATGTCACCTCTTAGGTCATGAAACAATCCAGTAGGTGAAGTGTTACCTCCTCCCCACCTGCAATTTAATTTTATTGACACAAAACCAAACAAAAATATGGGAAGTTCAACAGTCCTCCGCCTTTGGAAAATAAGAAACACTGATAAAGTAGTTTGTATGCTAATTTAGAGTGCAGGAATGGGAGGGAAAAAATGTAGATGGTGTGGCACTTCACCACACTGCGAATACTGAAAGAAAATTCTGCTGTTTGTGCATAGACCTTGAGGATAAACATCTTACAGGAAGAATGTAATTGCTGATGAGACATGTTTATATTTATGAAAAAACATGGCATCAGAGAAATGCTGTCAGCTCAATAATACACTGTTATTTTGGGGAGTGGATCCCAGGGAGATTTCTAGGTTTAAATGTACACAGCTGGATGGAGAAAAAATAGGAATACTGAATACAGATCATGAGTTTCCAAAAAGAGGACAGCAGAGATGGGGAACAGAGCTTGGAGCATTGGATTTTAAAGAGCTGGCTTCACCAGACTGAACTGAACAGACCTTGCATAGCCTTGTTCTTCCAAAGTACAGAAAGTGTAAGTTTAAGACAAAAATAAAAATTAAAAAAAAATAAGAAAAAAAAAAGGCTTAAAGCAGACCCCAAATCCCTTTCAGTCTATCAATTTTCTATTCTAGGAAAAACAATTCAAACTTTGCCATCAAGAAAAGAGGTGACTAGGCTTTAAGGTGGTTTTTTTTAAAGTCATGGTTCTCTCCTGCCAAAGAACTTGAAAGTTAAACCTATGTTAACAGAACTACTTGGCCTTTATTTTCAGATTATATTAGATTCTTTCTCTCTCATATACTTGAAATAATTGATTTGAACTACAGATATTAAAGTGGTCTCTTGGGTTTTACGAAAACCGTAGGCAAGTTGCTAGAGTCAAGTAATTCTGACTGAACTGTTTTTTCTATGCCTTGAATTTAAAAAGGAGAAAATCAACCAGTGCACATTAAAACAAAGGCACCAAGCAGCTCTTGCTTTGACAATAACAGAGTTTTAGACACAGTCCTTTTCCTTCCTTTGGGCAGGACAGTGCTCTCCCCTTCTCCCTTCCCATACTTTTTATCCAGGTTTAGTAAAAATTTTGACCATACTATAATCAGCTTCTGTCTTGTCCTGTCATAAACAAACAGAAACCAGAAATATTTCACTCTGAATTCACAACCTAGCAATGCTTTCAAGTCTGTTTCTTACCTGTTTCAGAGCTAGAATAACTAAAGTTTAGAGAGATGGTATTCCTAGGATCACTGAGTTTTTTTCCTCAGATCATCAATTCACCTTTGCATCCTGTAGGACACATTACTAACTCTAATTCCTCCTTCTGCACAAGCAGCCCTCTTACGGGAATACTACAGAACAGAATGGGACATGATTCCTAATCTTTGCTCAAAAACACAGTGAAATTACTCACTGCCATGTCACTTAGGTGTGTCACAGTGGAGTAAATAGTGCCTTCTTTTACTGGAAACAGTGCAAAGACTAATGCTGGAGGAGTCCTGCCACTTTGTGTTCCCACAGAGATGAACTGGACCTTTTACCTCCCACCCAAAGTGGCAATAGGAAGCAATTTGTGCTTGAACAGCCACTGGCCAACATTGCCTTGGAAACGTGTGCTTGCAATTCATATCTTGCCCCTATAAATAGCCACCTGGCTGTTGTTATCAATTTAAAATAATCTAGCCTGATGAGAGAAAAAAAAATCCTGCCAAGCTCTTATTATGTTGTTATTGCTGGGAAATGACTGTGTAATGTCTCACTGATAAGTGTTAAAACATATGTATCCAGAAGCATTGTCAATGTTTTATTTGCAATTGAAAGTCAAAGTCCTTGGGAGAAACTTGTTGAAAACACATACCAGAAAATGCAGAGTAGCAAAAGGAAATAATAAACTCACCAAGCTGCTGTTACGGTCTGATGATCACAGTGAAATGAAGCTGCTTTGTATTTTACTAAAGGGAAACAACCATTAATGAATTCCCAGCAAACATCGCCTATTGGGGTTTTTATTGCTGCTATGAGCTGAAAATTAAGATAACAGGTATTACAGAAATCCATTTTTTCACAGATTTTTTTCAGGAGAGTGAACACAAAATTCTCTGTGTTTTAACTGATTGTGTTGTTGGAAGCACATAGAGCTCAACATACCAAATCTGCTTCTTTTGCACACGCTGAGATTCTGATTTGTGCAAAAGCAGAGGAGCATTTGGTGAAGCAGACAGCTAGTAAAGTACTTCATCATTTCAGTTCCCCCGAAAAGCAGATATCCTGAGCATCTGATGGGTTGGTGAGGCCCAGCCCTGCATCCAGCCAGCTCCTGCAATTCCACCTGGTGGTTCTGTGCTTCCCCCCAGGGGAGCAGCTCAGTCCTCGGGGCTGGGGGCTCAGACAGCAGGAGCCAGCTGTGCTGTGCTGAGCTGGAGTGCTGACATGCAAAAGAAAGTCTCTAAGTGCCCAAGGTTAATCTCCTTATCTTTTATTGAAGCATCTCAGCTGACTTGAAACAATGTAAGGTGCAGTTATTGCAGAGGCTTCGCTGCAGAAATATTCTTGGAAGGTTCCTGCAAGGGTAAACAAGAACAGCTCTATTTAAAGCCCCTTGAAATTCATCTAATAGATAAAAACAAGGAACAGATGAAGACTTGAAGAAATAGAAATAAAACAAATGGGAATGAACAGAGTTCTATACCCTCAGATTCTCTCTCAAGAGATGGGAAGATCTTGAATGTTGCTTGAGGCCAAAATGATTCAAACTGAAATTGTTTAGTAGGTTATTAAAACACAGCAGACTTAACTTGAATGACAAATCAAAGAGAATGTTTAATAACTCTGAGCAATGTAATAGCCATGAATGTCAACTTACTTAACTAATAAAATACCATTTTGTTATTCCATGGGGGTCACCCCTTACAGCCTTTATGGTAGCTTTATACGTAGTTTTGAAGATTAAACATTATTTTTGTAAGACAAGAGAAACTCTACACAATTTTTAATAATCATTTCAGCTACCTATTTTAGTATAAAATATGCCTTTTATCATATAATGAAAGTATTCAATATATCTATTTATAAATTAGTTTTGGCACTCTACATGGATTTGAAGACTCATTGTAGGCAGATAGGAACATGCTTGTTTCCCAGGAGTGGGAATCTACACAGCAACTCCTCAAAAACATGCTTGTTTTTCAAGTAGTCTCATTTTGTTGGATTATACCCTTTTTCTGACCCACAGAAGGGGCAACTGAGAGGCCTTTTAAAAACTTTTATTCCATTTCAGTCTCATGTGAAGGGTGAGACAGTACAGGTGTTACAATTCACACCATCACAATCAGAAGCCAACCATTTCCTAATTACAATATAAGCGTTTCTTGGCCTATCAGCTTTTGCCACACAATGCTGTTAATGCCTTAAAGCCAATCATCTAAAATTACCCCTGGTGGGTCCTACTACCATGCATCTTGCGTAGTTCTGTTTCTCCAAAGTATCTAGTCTTATTTGCAAGGCCATAATTTGAAATTTGTTTCTAGTTCCATTTCTCTCTCAACAATGTCTGTCCTATTCCATGATGTTTCTAAGTCAGCATTTTCTATTTGCTGACTATACTGAAGTTTGCATACAGATGCATACTTCGTGAGCCTTCTGTCAGGCTTTGAGAATTCTCTACAAATCCATTTCCCACAGTCTCATTGTCTGTCTGCCTTACCAGAGCCTCTCATGGACCCAAGCTAGAGAACGAGTTTTCCCCAGCTGTGGCTGTGTTCAGCCCTGTGCACGGCCCAGCCTGCTGGGTGCAATGGAGAGCCCCTTTCACAAGGTCAGGGACTGCCATTGTTCCCATGGACAATCCTCTAAAGCTGAAGGGATTTTAAGTACTAACTTACAAAATTTAGTTTTCAAAACCTGGAGAGCAACTGTGCTCCTAAATGCTGGTAGTACATTGCATTTCTCTAGCATCTATTTTCCCACACAAATGGGGCCCCACTATTCAATAACTGCCATAGGTATCTCACCTATCCTGAGGAAAGGGAAAACTTTGTGACTGTTACAGAGATAAATGATGTAAACTATTATATTTTCAACAACTCACACAATTTGCCAGAATAAAGACCAAATTCAGAACTATTTTGAGAGTATTTGACAAAAATAAACTTTAGGACTGCAGCATTCAAAACCACTGGAGAGGTGCCCGTAACTCGAGACAAAGAGTAATGCACAATTTTCAGTGAAGTGATATATAATACACTTAAGCATTGTAGACACATTTGAAATGTTTCTTAAATAGCTTTTTAAACTGCTATTGTGTGAGGAGCTGAAAACTTTTCTTGTCATCCAGTCCAACACTTAATCCCCACTTATTAAAAGGTTTTGCTTTAAGACAATTTAAAATGTGATGTTATAAAGAAACAGCCATTTTCACTTTGCTTGTAGAACTTTTCCATTGAAAGGCTTCTAACTTCTTTTCACCATTAGTCATGAAAGCTAGAAATGCACTTCACTCATGAAAATGAAAGATGAGATTCTCCAGAGGGTGGCAATTGCAGCTTGAAGCTAAATACCATGTAGTGGAAAATAACAGCCCGTAGAGTACAATCAGAGGCTTCAAGAGAATATTTCCTCCACTAGTTTTTGAGACATAAATAAAAGATCTGCTTAGCTGGCTTAGGAAGTACCATAAATACCCCCCTTTTTCCATTTTAGCTGCAGCTCTAGAATAAAAAGGTAAAGCAGTGAAAGGATTTTAAAAGTGCACCACTTCCTTCTGTCTTTACGATGCTTCTGTGAATGTGTATGGTTGCTTGGGCAGGGTGGAGGGGGTGGAAGGGGATAGAGAAGTTAAAAGCTTGTGATCTGTAGGTAGTGTAGAACTGATCAAACCACTTCTGAATGGGATACCTTTACAGAGGTGTCATTGGATATGTGAAGTGCAAGACAGGAGATTATCAGGAGAGTAACTAATGTAGACATTATGATTTTGCTGAAGAGGTTTCGGGATTTCCAACTACATTTGGTGAACCGCTGTGTCCATCTCAGCTGAAGAAGCTTGTATGGTTTAGCTTCTCTTACATCAAAAGAAAACTTTGAATTATAAAGGGGCTTGGGTATAATTCTTGGGGCAAGACGGAAATTTGCATAGAATTTTTTCCCACACAGCTGAAGCACAAGGCAAAGGTGATCAAGTGTTGTAGCACAACTGTGCAGGTGGGAAGAAGGGGAAAAGGTTCTGTTCAGGGGTCTCCCAAGTAAGCCCAGGAAAGGAACAATGAAACACTGAAATTCAGGCTGCTGCACTGCTGAGCTGGTGCAGGTCTGTTTGCATGAAGCCCAACATTGCAATCTCAGACTCTGAAATCAGACACCTAAATTTGGCTCCAATGCTGCTCTCACATTCTGTGTATTTAGTCCAGCTGCTTGAAATTTTATCTGAATTTAAACACCCTGGAAGAGGATGCCAACTAGTAGAGTCTTCCTCCCACTGCATATATGCCAGAAGTTTCTTGCAGAATTAACACACAAGCTCAGCTCTGAGGGACAAACTGTGCCACTAGCTGAAGTCATAAAAAACCCAGAGCTCACAGAAAGCCAAGAAAAAGCTCTTACAATTGTCTACCCTGAAGCAGTGATCTAAACAGCTCAAGCTACTGGTGTCTGAATCTTCACTGGGGTCACAGGCCATAAAAAGAGATTTTAACTGCAGGTGCCTCAAGAAAAAGTCATTTGTGCTAGAGAGAGCACAGAGTATCCAGTCATGCTGCTAGTGTTGAAGGTGTAGCAGAGCTTAGAAGAGACACAAGACTGTGCCTAGGTTTCCAGGCAATCTTGCATTATTTATTCCCCTGAGCATTTTTGGCCAAACTGCACCCCAGGATTCATTTTTCACTCCTTAGGTCTCCAGGTGCTAAGCAAAAGAGTAGAGCCATTTGGTAGTGCTAAAGTCACAGACCCCTGCATAAATCTCCCCTGTATGTTTGAACTGAAGAGTTTGATGCCTTTACAACAGGAAACGAGCCACAGCAAAGAACACACTTCCCCGTGGCTCTAACTATATGTTAACCACCTGTTCCCCCATATTTATGTGTTATAAGTAAGAGATAAAGCAGGAAGTATGAGTTGCTACTGATTGAATGGCTCCCTGTTGGCACCTTGTAGTTTCCACTGAAAATTGCCACTTGAAAACTAAAGAGAATGGAAAGAGCTTTTCAATGACTGAGTTTTTTCACATGTGACAGGATAGGTCTTCCTGTACTTAACCTGAAATTGTCCCTTAGAAAGATAAATCCCACAGTTGATTAACAAATGCTGCTTTCATTCTGAACTAATTAGAAGCTCTGTGGAGGTCATATTAGCACATATGAGTTGGTTCCAATCAGGGATATAACAGCAAATACAGATTAGTTTATAATTAATGCAAAACTAAGTGGTCATCAGGGACGCTGATTTAAGCCTCCCGGAAGACAAATGACCACAATTTCAAACTCTTTGTTTTTAGCACCTACTGAAGAAAGGTGTTCCTCGAGGAAGAGAAGGTGTCCCTAGCATAGATGATGAGTAAGGTCAGAAGTTAGGGCACATCAGATAACACCTTGCTGGATTTAAAAGTTTCAAGTAATATGACTTCGTAAGAGCTCATTTTCTATTTCTAGGTGTGGTTCCTTGCCCTGTGGACTTTTGTCCAGCCTGAGATCAGCCTGCTCCTACACAACGGCCTTCCAAGCAGTCAGATTCCAGCATCACTATTCTGCTTCTCTGAGCACTGGTTCAGGACAGGAGAGTTTATCAGGTAAGCCCAGACTAAAAGAGCTGCACTTGCACAGCTGCTTTTCCAGGGCAACTCCAGCAGAGATGGATTTTCACCAGTGTAATAAAGAACAGTTTGGTTTTCTCAAAAGAAAGGGGAGCTGGCAGCTTCCCTTCTGCACAGGAGGTGTTACAGCTGGGGGAGCATTTCCCTTGAGATGGTTTACACCAGGGTAAACCTACAGGACAGGAGATGCTGGAAATCAGAGGTGACACCAGGATGGAACCTAAAAGCTTAAGGACTGGGAGTTTATTTCAAGATTGAAATAAAGCTCAGAGTTTCTACCAGTCCTTGCTGGGGCCAAATATGCCTTTCCCGTACACAGCCTGGTTAAAAAGTTAGTTATCTGATAACTTTGGGCTGTAGGAAACTGAGCACACAATAGGAATGTTTTCCCATTCTGCTTTTGTGTACTTCCAATGTGTTTAGCATAAGAATACTTTTGCACTTACCTGCAAACCATTTCGTGGTTTGTATAGATCCCATTTGAATGAAGCACAGTGCTCTCTGAAAATAAATATTAACTTAAGGTTACAAGAAGCTTCATAAATTTCTCAACTCTATTGGAGATTTTCTCGGCAAAAAATGTAAAAATCAGTCTAAATTACACTTCAGAGCTAAACTCTTGAGAAACTGGCTGATATGGCAATCAGGAATAGTATTTCTAAAGAAAAACAAACAAACAAACAAAAACCCAAAACAAAACAAAAAACCCAAACCAAACCAAAACAAAAACAAAAACCAGAAAACCAAACCAACAGTTGAAAGAAAAAAAGCATTCATGTCCTCAAAATACTACTCCAGGATTTTTTTTTCAAATCAGTAGTCTAGTCATTGCAACCTACTGGCTGATGCATTGGGGGCAAAACACATCACTGCTCTTAGTCCAGCTCCAGATGAAATGGTCTCAAAACATTTCCAAGTGGTTTTTGGAGACAGTCTCAAAATAGACTTACATAATCATTCCAAATGAATGCATTGGAGACTGAATTATCTCTGGTCCCTAAACCCAAATACGTCTTTTAAATATTGCACCATTTCCTGTGGGTTTAGGTAATAAATATTGATTAAAAACTTCCAGGCAAAAAATTTAAACATTCTGTTTCTCATAGCTGCAGGACACCAATTAATGCAGAAAAAGAATGCAGTTCACTTGAGAACTGCAAAGATGCTTTGCCAGTAATGACAAGGAGGCCATGAAGCAGATCAGCAGATAAATCATACTCTGGAAAATTCATATCCTTTACCAATTTCAGTAATTGCTTTTTTGCTGTACCTGTATAACCTAGTGCAGAGAAAATAAATGTCATTACTTATAAAGGTAGACAGGGAATTAAGCAATGAAAATAACAGCTATAGAACAGATGAGCTGGGCATCAAATGCTCCTCTGTACAGACACATTCCTATGTTTCCATGGGTCCATAACTTGGAAATAGCCACAATCCTTCTCTCCATAGAGGCACTTAGTTTAAGACTAAGCTAAGTGGAAGACAAATTGAGAATCTGTTCCTCCATGGTTAAACACTAATAGCCTTCAATGGAAGCATTTTTCTTAATACTCAGACTTGTAGTACTGGGCTTTGTTGTCATGATATTCACCCATTGCTAGTTAATACAGTAATGCAGTAATTGTGTTTTTGTAGTTCACTTGAGATGAAGGAGGTCCCATCAAGAAAATCATAAAAGCCTATAGGATCAATTCTCTCACATTAAGGACCTATCACATAAAAAGGACCTTTTGCTTTTCTTTCTGCATGAGCTAAATTCGACTTGGAGAACATTTCAGTAGCAGGCTTTTGTATTTAATTTAAAACATTTTTTTTTCTGCTTTCTACTGCATCTAAATCTTGATTTATATCTCCTGTACCTCAGTTGATGCCTATAGATTGCCAGAAAACATCATCTTGTTCTCTTCTGATGATTTTCTGCTGCACACAAAGCAACTTGGCTGACTGGTTTACTGTTTTATTCCTCTGTAGTTACAGCACAATTCATTTCCCAATCACATGGGAAGAGCAGCATGAAAATAGCTGAAACTTCAAAAAAGAAATTATTTCCATGTCAGTAGCTACTGCAGTGGACTTCTGTACTCAGAGGATAAATACCACTCTAGGCTCTAAGTGATCATTATCAGTCAATTTTAGAACTAGAATAAAAGTGCCCCAGGAGCAAAGGCATCACTAAATACTGAAGAAACATAGGACTGAAAGCACTGTCCATTATTTACATGATAAAAGAATGTATCAGAAGCAGCATTTGGAGAATAATCTCTCCAAGTTTACAGCTCAGCTCAAAGATGAAATAGAGACAAATTTTTGCATTAGTTTCAAGATTATTAAAAAACGCTTCCTTCATGTTGTATTTATGAGGAACTCGGGCAGAAAGAGCCACCAGTCTGCTGAGAATGCCATAACTTATTACCCTTATACCACTAGGATAAACACATTTTAATATATAATGATTGAAAAGATGAAATCTGTATTTTGCTAGGAGATTCAAAACTGAATGTCAAAGAGAGAACAATTGTAAATACACCCTGTTTCTGGGTATTCCAGGCCCCTTTTAGGGGCACAGCACAAGCACATCCATCATTTTACCAGGCCAAAAAGTAAACTTACCTTTGCCTTACCTTTTTTTGTGTCCATTTAATTCAGCCTCCAAAACCTGTGCTCTTGTTTCCAAAGCAGCTACTTGTCTCTGCAAGTCATCAGTTGCTATAAGTGGGACTTAAGGCTGCTATTTAATAATTTATATTAAAATGACTACACACCACCTGTCTCCAAGATGTTCAGCTCTCCTGTAATCTGATGCCATGTGAAAGAGATATTTGGTTTCCAGAGCAGAAATCACAGGCCACACTGCAGATTTGTTCAGGGAATTTGTCCAACTGGGAGTGCCTTATCCCTGACCAAAGTGAACTCTTGGATAAGCTTTGAATTCTCAGAGCTGCCAAAGTCATCTTCTGTTCAGAGGGAAAAGCCCAGTTCTCAGAGGAAAAAACACACATGTGAACATTTGAAAATTAATTAAAGTTAGAGTAAAAAACACATGAACAGGCAAAAAATGAGAGAAGAAAAAATGCTGTTTATAACATGAGATAGAGGGCTTGGTATTTCACTTACAGAAAACAACAAGCTGGTGACTCATTCCAGACACTTTGTTCCTCCAGTTCTGTTGGGCAACTCATCTCCTATGTAACAGATGGTTTATTTTTCTGCTCCTCACTCTTCTGGAAGTCACACCTTCCCTCAAATGATGCTATAGGAATGCCAGACACTAACACAAGTATTTTTTGGAGAATATACTAAAAGGCTGAAAACCAGACTGATAGAAACATGGGAAATCTATGTTTTACTTCCATGTTCTACTTTTATTCCTCTCTCTCCTTGTGGTTCCAAAATTCCTTTTATTCCTGAAGGTCTCACTTTTCCAGGGAAACTCTAAAAGCCTCTTGATTCTTCTCCTAGAATTTAACTTAAAATAAAAAATTGTTCAAATGTTTCCTAAATTTTTCTTCCACTATGTTTTCTTAGTGTTTTGAGAGAGCACCAAACACTGACTCCTTCCCCCTTGCTCTTCCACCTGCCCAACCCCAGGAAAATAAACACATCTCAGGAAAATTGAATTATTCCCATGGAAAGCTTCATTTGCTAGGAAATGCATTACTTTGATGAAGAAGCCTTTATTACCCCTACTTACGGCACTGAAAATCCAGTGAAATAAATGCCCTTGTGTTGTTGCAGATGTACACATTCTCTTAAACCAAAAAGCCAGTTGTGTTCAGCTGTAATCCAATCACACATCACAGTGTATGATCTAGAAAATGAGCTAAATCACAACATTATTAAGGATTCCTCTCTGGAGTAGTTTGTTGAAAGATACTGCTGGCTTTACTTATTTCAACCATGGAATTGCAGAGGGCACACTGAGCAGGATGTGGACCAGAAGATGCCTGTACAGTATATTAGTGTGTGCCACTGAAATTTTATGTCATAATTCATATAAAGTGATAATGCTGAGACCTTCTTTGTGGTTGAAAAGCAAGCACCTAATTCCAAGGTGGGTGATATACACACGGTAACATGGCTGGGATATGGTAAGAAAATACACAATTTCATGTGAACTTATGAGGAGTTTGGGCAGAAACTGATTTGCAACCTGGGAGAGAGCGTGGTTTGGTTCTGCCACATGACAGAAACCATTTGTGGATCCGTTTGCTGTTTGCAGCAGCGCATGAAAAAAGTTACCTGACAAACCATACCTTGGGGGAATTCTGCTGTTTGGGCGTAGAGAGTATGAAGCAATCAAGTTATGACCATCAGATTAGGAGGCAACTCTAGCAAGTATGATTTCTGGTTTCGAGAGCTGCCCCTGGAAAGAAAGAGCAGTAATAATTTAGTAGGATGTAATAGGAAGTGATTCAGAGTACAAATGGTACGATCAGATTAAAATCTCATTACATCTCTATTTTATGGGCTGCTGTGAAAATGTGTCATTTTTTTTTTATTTATTGAAAGCCAAGTATCTAGAGTGGCATTATAAATGTAGAATGCATGTTCAGCTTCCTGAAATTGTGCAGAGCCTACAAAAGGCTAATGGGCTAGAAGAAAAGGAGAAAAGTAAAAAAACAAAATGAAAGATTAAAGGAGGCATGAAACAAGAGTCAAGGGATGATATAGAGTGTCAAAATTACAGTATTGCTAAATGGTCATAGCTCTGTACCTGTTCACCCTTTGCACCTTTGGGACCATCTCTAGCTGGTAAGACACTGGTTGCAGGAGCACTGCACTGAACTTCTGGGCAGGAATAAATCTTCTTTTCAGGTTTTTCAGTGCTAACTTGTTACTGAAAGCAGTAACAAGGCATTGAAAGGATGAAAAGGAATCATTGCTAAATCCACAGATCGGTGACAAATCAAACAGAGGCATTTAATACATTTTTCCACTTGCATAATTTTGAGGAGTTGCCTGGGAAACACACTCCTATCTTCAGGCAAAAGGGATAGTGTCTGAACCCTTTCATATAGCCCCTGATTGTATCTGTAAATATTGAAACTTTGTCTGAACCCTTTCATATACCCCCTGATTGTATCTGTAAATATTGAAACTTGAAAAGAAAGAACCAAGCTTATAAACTTTGTTTATAACCAACTTACAGCAGTCTGAAAGTCTTGAGGTGTAATGAAAATACCTAATATCACAATAGTCATTAATCTCACTGTGCTACAAATTAATTTCAGTGTTTTGTTCATTATATGTCTAAATTTACAGTATTTATCTTCATGCCAAAAGAATCATATAATATTCCAGTTGAGGATGAATCCTCAACAGCTCATTGTGTTTCTGCTGGGACTCTTCACACCTATCAGGTAATGCCTAAGCTCAAAGTGACTAAGTGCTTCTCTTATTAGAATTTCCACTACTTGAAAACACCCGCATCTTAAAGGACAAAAAGCTCAAGTATGTTTGAGTAGCAATGATCTGAATTCCTGCCCTATTTCTCCTTTCAGACCTTGTATATTAAAAGGATACATTTCTCCTCAGTATTACATCTCAGAGCTGAACTCCTCTTGGATTCCAAAAGATCTGCAATCCTTTGCTGCCCTCTCTGAGCAGAACAGCAGTAAGAGATAGCAACATCACAAGGCAAAGCTCTGACAAGCTGCACCACAGTGATTGCCCTTGTTTTCAATATGAGTGTCAAATGTGAGGCAATCCTACCCCATGTATTCTCTTTAACTGAAAAAAAAACCACCAAAATTAAACTACCACAGACATGAGCTGACAAACTTTTATAGTAAATAAGCCACATACTAAAGTCAAGTGGCCTTAGTTTCTCTTAATTTGTCCCAGTTCTATCAGTCAAAAAAAGAAGCCTCAGGAAACACCGAGACAGACAGATTTGGGTAACAAGAGAAAAATCAAATCCAGCATGAATTCTGCTACTCACCTCAATTATTTCTCTTAATTTTAAACTTCAGAAAAGATTTCCCACAGAGAGCAGCTTCCCCTGTGAGGTTGCATCTGACAAAGTACCATATAGAGTATAATCATTAGAATATTACTGTGAGAACATTATAATTAGGATAAAAAGCAGAGGTTAAGGAGCATAATTTTTCTATATTCTCCTTTGTGCTTCCTCCATTAGGCTCCCATCAAAGTCTAGAGCAATGGCACACTAAAATAAAATAAGGAAGGTATTTAGCTAACTAGTATAACAAACTTGAATCCTAGTTTGTATTTCTTACCCAATTTCATGGATTCCAGACAGTTCTTAACACCCTGGAAGCATTTCCTTCTGTTGATTTTCTATACTATGTTAATTATCCACTACCAGGGAAGTTGACATTGCTGGTGTCTCCCTTGAAGGTAACAAGACGAAGCTCAAAACAAAAGAAAACTTGAAAACAAACTGTAAGCCTTCAGCTTACAGTCCCTGCAGAGATTAAACTTCACACAAACCTCTGTTGGTTTTGCCAGCCAGGAGCTAAAATCTATTTGCCTCCATAGTTTTCCAGGGTTCTCCAATCCTTTGTTCTAGAAGAGCCCAAGTGCCTGTTTACACTTTGGCAAAATGGTGGCAGGTTTTCCTAGCAATTAAATCCCTTTCCAAAACAAAGGGACAATTAGCACCAACAATGGCTTAGATTAAAAAAAAAAGCAAAATGCACCAAATTTCTCACAAAAATTGTATAAATCTTGGGGAGCTGAAAAAGAAAAAACTAGGTTTTGCAATCCATACTTATATTTATAGAAGGATAGAGAAGTCCACGTGAAGAATCACATTGTGTGGATTTAATGGCAGTCTTCAGGTCTCAAGGCTTACACAGTTTAAGATTTCTCTACCTGAGATCTGAATTAGGCTTTGAATGATGGCCTGAAATGTATATTTAGGACATACCTAGTTTGGAAGGTCCCTTTTAAAGACAGACATTTCAGGAAATTAACTTTTCCTTTTTAAAATATGCTTTAAGCCATGATTGACCCAATGCAGGTCACAGCAGAGGGGAACCTGGTGAGGCAGCAGGAAGCCCTTTTTCCAGACCTAGTCTTGGATGTGACAGCACTTGGTCATCAGCCCAAAAGCCCAAAAGCTGACTGCAACATACAGCCCTGATGAATTAAAGTCCTAGGAAACCTGTATTTACACACAGACTACTCAGGGGCAGAACACTCTCAGACTGTGAGATTGATTACATCCTCCTGACAGTCCTCCTTGTCAGCTTGCTGGGGGGCAGCCTGCAAAAGTCCCTCCTAACCATCAGCTCTGCATCAACCTGCAAAGGCTGCATGGCCTCAGCACAGTCACATACTTATCCCAGCAAAGGAAAGCTTCACTTCCCAACACCTTTCCCTGTACACAGCACAGCTTTGCTGCACCAGCAGCTTGCCTGGCAGCCACACAACAGCATGCTGGAGAGAAGTGAAACAGAAACCAGCTGAATTTTTAGCATGAGGACAAGCCTGCCAAAAGAAAAAGGCATATCCTCTACATTTCTACTAAAAGCTGTTACTTTGTGCTTTGTTTTGGGAAGAGGTTGCTCACTGGCTTATCTCTGCCTTGCACAATGCTGATGATTGCCTACCTCAGAGTTCCCACCCCTGTTGACAGGGCCTGCATGTGACATTCTGGGGCGAGCCCTTTGCTCTTTGCCTGGCCTTGGGCGCACGATGGCTGTGGTACAGTGCAAATGAACAACCCAGGAATCAGCACAACTGCAGGCACTGAGTCTTGACTGTGAGGTTTTTCCCCTTTTATCAGTCAGTGGATACATTTTTCGGTAAGCTGGGAGAGGGAAGGCTCTTTTCCAGTGACTGCCTTTCCTGCAGCAGAGCTGGCACTGTCCAGCTGGCCACAGTACCATTGTGTGGACATGAAAAGTACACTAGCAAGAACACTGTGTGCTAGGTAGCTCTGCAAAACTAATAACATAAAATGTCATGCTGAGGAAGAGACTTTTCAGCAATTTTGCTTGCAGAAAATTTTCTTTCCAAGAGTGAGGTCTATTAGATGTTTCCAGCTGCAAAAGTTAAAGCTCTCAATCCCTGCAGCAGTGTCAGGAAGGGTTTTGTTCCCAGGATCCCATTTCTGGGACTATTGTTCTCTGTTCTGGTGGCATCAGAGAGAGAGGTTATAGGCTGTCAGGTTGCCTTGTACCTTTCTTATTCAAGAGCTAGGATAAATTTAGTATTTGTAAAAACATAATGAACACATCAGTTCAGAGCAGTGCTACTTGTCAGACATGATTTGATAAAAATATTATAGAGCCAACATCATTAAAAAGAGATTTAGAATTAGAGATCTGTTGTTTGGGGTTTTTTTAAATAAGAAGCTGAAATTTCCACGCTGACCTTTGCTGTTTTGGCCGAGAAGCAGACACGGGATCTATATGCTGTCAACACGTGGCATCCAGGGCTCAACTTGTAACCCACAAAAATGTCTGGTTTGTGTAGGACTGTTAAACTTCCCTGGAGGCTGCTTGCCTGCAAAAACAGAGCTATGAAGCAGACAGGATTGTCAGCAATTTCCCCACCCCTAGGTTCTCACCAGGTCAAGGCACCATCTTACTGAAACATAGCTCTTCCACACAGCAGAAATGTCACTAAACTCTGTCAAACCCAGCATGTTTATATGAACTACAAAATTTACAGGACTATTGTAAATATCTGCATTAAGTGACAAATAAAAATCATAAGGGCAAGTGGCTTAGTATTCACAAACTATCAAATGTTTTACTTAACTGGGTTTGTAATTACTTTTTCTGTCTGCTTATCCCTATATCTCTATACGCTTATCTCTGTATCTTCCTGCAGAATTACTTGGTTCTGATTCCAATTCTGCATACAGACTTCCTCACTATTTAGATCCTTGAATGTACCTTCTTTCTGCATGCCATTCTTTTGGGGGAGTGGTCTTATGCCTGCATATCTTTGAATATACAGTGAAATTCTGCAGATTTCCTTGGAGAAGGAAGCAGCTCAGCACAGGAGAGCTTTTGAAGTTTCAAACTTGCCTTTGGAGCCATCAGTTTTGAGTATTCTTCACTAGCAGCAATATCATATGGGAATAACAGAAGTGGGAGCTATACCCAATTATTTTCATCACAACATAGCAGGGTGACAGCTCCTAGACACTTGCAAAAGAATATATGGCTAAAGCACTGGATAGAAATGCACAGCTACCTCACTGATTCACTTTGATGTCAGACCATCAGTGCTTTTATTCTGAAACCAGGAGTTCACAAAGTGTTTCAAACTTTTCATTGAGACAATTAGAGACAGGATTAAAGACTTTTGAAGAACAGAATTCTAGGAATAACCTTGCTTCAGAAAAAACTCAGAGCAGGCATTATGGAGCATGATTCTTAATAGGTGCTCATTCAGTGAGCGTAGAGCTCTTAGAAATATATAAAATGGAAGCTGTCCTGTTCAGGATCATTTTCCTGTGAATTAGTTGTGATTTATCCCTTGCCTGTGCATCCTACCATGCACCTGTACTTCTGCACAATCAGAAGGATGGAACAGAGCTGAAGCTCTTTATCTCTTTTGACTTGTCAGCTTGCCAAAGGGACTGTGCACAGGAAGTGTTGCTTTCTGTTTTGTTTTGTATCCTGAAATAGTCAACCCTCATTAATGATAAAATCTTTGAGTGTCCCGTGACCGATTGGTATATTAAGATCAAGGTAAAAGTATCAACTTCTTGTGAGGGAGTAGAGAATTTCTATAGTAGGACACACTAGGAGCAATGCCACAGGTATAGCACAATTTGCAAGGCTGAGCATAATCTTGACAGAGGCTGTTAAGAGAGTGAGACAGTTCTGAAGCAGACCAGACCAAAAAACCCCAATAATCTGCTAACTCAGAGGAAGTTCTGTTTGAGACTCAAAGCTGACAATTCACATAGGATCCCTCACTTGGGATACTGACTATTAAGAACACATGTACTGAGCTTCCCCTCCTCTTCTGAAAATCTGCTGAGTTTCCTATCCTGAGGCAAAAGCCATGCAAGCTTTAAAAGCACGAGATTCTGAATGCAGATAAATAACATCAAGATGCTGTTCTTACCATCCCTAGTCTTACCATTCTTCTACTTTACTTACATTGTAAAAGTTTGACTATAAAGTAAACAAACTTCTCTCTTTAGCTTCATGGAGCTTTAAGGGATCTTACCTTACACATTTGGAATGCATCTGCATATGGGACACCCGTCGCTCCATAAAAGTTTTATCCAGCACCAGCCCGCTTTGCACCCAGCTTTCTGTTTGACTCCTGCAAAGAATGCATTGCTTAGTGCAACTGGAAAACTAAGCACAGTGTAAATCTTTGCATATTTATACCTTTTTGCTTGAGAATAGCTATGGTTTTATCCCAGTATTAAAAGAATTAGGGAGCTAGAGAGACAGAATTTTGCAGGTTTTGTCTGCTCCAATACACCAGCACACAAAGATAAATTACAGTGCTTCAAAATTAAACCTGATTTTACACCTTGATATTTACTCAACTGAATCAAACAAAAATATTTTGATGCCGACACACCTGTATGATGCTGTATGAACTGTTCAGCACTATATTGCTCTGATAAAGAAGTGGTTAAATCTTGCCATCAAACAGTAACAAAACAAAAATAAAAGCCATTCATGCAAAGCTCAGAACACATTATCTAATTGTGAGGTTAAAGGGGTCTGTACACTATTGGGAAGTGTCTGTCCTTCGTTCAACTTGGAGGAACAGGAATATTCTCACTCTGTTCCTTTGCCTTTCTTTCATCTACTGTAGATGAAATGTAAGAGGAAGGACATTCTTTTCTGTTGAGACTTCTTCAAACACAGGGCATAAAGAGGTGATCTTGATGCTTAAGGGATCACAGAACACCATGGCAGATTTCCAGCTCTTCACTCCGGCTGCAACAGAAAATGCAGAACAGCAGCTTTTACCAAAGCTGGGTGAGTTGTTCACGTTTGACAACTGATCTGCCAAATAAAGATTTCTCAAGGGTTTTCATCACTTTGCAGCAAAAATTTATGAAGCAGAAGCCTACACTGGCATGCAAGAGCTGACATTCGCATACAGCTGAAGTATCAGAAGCTGTAAACACATTTTCCTTCTCAACCTAAGTGCACATTGAGAAAGGTTTTGTGAAGACTGAGCAGATAAGAATCCAGATAAGAATTCCATACAGATTTAGTAATACAGGGTAGAGTCGGCTCACACTCAAGATCCTTTAATATGCACAGCAATACTTGTGAAGCATGGTGTAGATACTGAGATTACCTACCGAGGTTATGGGATCAATAAAGTCCCTACAGTTCTTCATGGGTTTTATTATGTTTCAGCAGGATTTTTCCTTTCTGCTTCTTAAAGTTAATGATTCTAGAAAAGATTCAAAGTCATTAGTAGGGTCTTCAGGACCTGCATTTCAACAGCTGGTCTAAAAGTACTCCGTAGGGGAAACAACAGATGCTAACTAGGCAGTGAAAGCACAGCCACCAATGAATAAAGTGGCCTGTAAGTGACCTCTGGTGGACAAGAACAGCGTTAAATTTCTCTGTATTTCTCAACACAGAAGTTTATCCATTTAACTAGCTTACAGCCATTCAGTTGAATGCTATCTCATATTAAAGAATAATCAAAACCATTTTCCACTTGAACCAAAAGCATTTGATACAAAAAGAAATGGAAACTAATACAGTTGAATCATAAAGTCGAAAAACCACTGTAACAATGGGCATTCTATATTGCTGTGTATATACCATTAACATCATGCCACTAAGTAAGTGAAGCCAAGGCAATCTTTCAGGTGATATAAAATTCACAAGCAGTTTCCAAGGGAAAAGAGTGATCCTTTGAGGACATATCAGTCATTCCAAAAAGACATTTCCCAGGTTGTGTGAGGTGGTGGAACCTGTTGCTTCCAGCACATGCAGTGGTTGATCACAGCCCTGTATTCAATCATAAGAGCTTATATAGCTATTTATTACAGTGTAGAATATCCCCAAGGACCTTATCCTTTTCCCAGCTAAATATTTTTTAAAAGTATTACAAGCTTGGGAATTAATTTTGGTCTCATGGCTCGAAGAGGCTCCCAGCTCTGGGATTTGGGACCTCTGTTTTCAGAGTGCATGTACAGTCTGACAGACCATAAAGCTTGTGCAGATCCTTCTAGGACCACAAATTCCCCTTTGGTAACTGGACATGTCTTCCCTTGCTACCCTTTCCCAATCTCTACTTGGAGCTAAAACTCCGACAGCTTCTCACGTGGGTGTAACAATAGACATGGGACATGGTTTGCTGTACAGAAATAACACGCTGAAATGGTTCCCTAGGAAAACCAGCATGTCTTGGCAACAGTTGTCCTGGCAACTAAGTCTCCTGGCACAGGGAGGTGGCCACTGATCTGTGCAAACCGATCCGCGAGTCATTCTTTCTCAGAGACCTGAGTGGATAGGGAATAGAACGGGAAAGCCCTCACCATTTGGTTTCCCCCCATCCCTTGCATTGACAGCAAACTCCCACCAGTCAGAGAGGTTATGGAATTCTGCCTCTTGAACACAGATACAGGGCATACTAATTATAAAGCATATTAATGGACAGCATAATTTCAAACCCCATTGTTTTTTCTTTTTTTTTTCTTTTTTTTTTTTAAATCTAGTCATGTTAGGAACTGTCTTAACTCTCTACCAGGAAGGAAAATTGCACTGGAAAAATCACAGCAGAATATGTCAGCACTGCCATAACAGTACTAAACAGAGCACAGATAAACGTTTTTGTCTAAGTAGCTTTTCAGAAGACTGAAATCTTTGGAGGTCTGTATAGTTTTTGATTTCATATCTTATGTGGAGTGTGGCACAGGTGGCCATCAGGGCTAGCAGAAAGACTCTGCTGCACTTGCAAGTGCACAGGCCAGACCTGAGCTGAAATGAAGCCCGAGGCTCATAACCAGGAGCTCAAATGTCCAGGTCCTTGGCCTCGACAGCATGCTCAGCAATCCCTGATTGCCTGTTATGGCTTGATTGCTCTTTCTGCTAAAGTGGCCTCACTGCAGGTTGCTCTGACTCCTGGACAAAGCACATGCTCTATTAATTGCTGCACCTCCTCTAAGGCATTTATTTGCCTGGCACTCGTGGACTCAAATGGACAATAGAGAAATGCTCTGTCCCAGCACCATTTGCACACACAGACAGGGTGCAAGAGCACAGCACACAAAGTGTCCCTTCCCAGCCAGAGCACACTGTTCCCTCTTCCCTTGCACTCCCAACGCTGAGAGGCCTGGGCACAGTTTGCTTCAACACCTCCTGGAAATCTCTGAAGCCTCCAAGAGGGTGAGCCTCAGCTGGGCACAGCCAGGGGCTGTCCTGCTGGGACAGGGCTGCAGGGAGAGTGAATCTCCCCCACAGGGAGAACAAGCAGCCCTTTGGCCTCAGAGTTTCTGGTTCCCAGGAAATCCTGTTGCCCAGGACAAGCAGTGACACAGAAAAAAAACATTTCATTTTCATGGGCTTGTCATCCCTGAGCTGTCCCTTTCAAAGCACAAATGTGACTGGAGCCTTGGGGTGACTGAATGACCAGCAAGGGGTTGAGTGGGGAGCAGACACACTTGAAATGGATCAGTTGAAAAAATGAGAAGTACCTGAGTCCATGCCAGCTCTGAAGGGCCAGTGTGAGGCTACACCAGGACACTGGGGTCCAAAACCAGCAACACTTCCAGCAGGTGCTCAGAAGCTGATCTGAAGGAAACATTTCTCTTTTGGAAAATATGCCTTGGCAACAAAATTATTTCCTCTTGAAATACTTCTCAGGGCTTATTCTACCGCTTTAATCTGAATTATGCTAATCCATGAATATGATGATTCTATTTAGCCATGAATATTTGGACATTTTCATATAGGAGGAATGCAAAGGAGTTCATTAGATGATAGCACAACCATTGCATGAATTCAATATTTGCACAAGAAGCAGAGAAATGTTTTTCATCAGTTTACACTTCTCTTTCCATTACCTGCACAGTAAACTCAAATGCAATAAATGCTTCAGGATGCCATTAGGCAGGTGGACTCCCAGAGATTTTCAAGGAGATGGAAAAAAACACCTCAAGCAGTAAATCATACATCTTGAAAATTGCATAGTAAACACTTGGAGACATATAAAATCCCACTTCTAACCTAAATGAGTAAACAACTTGAAAAAATGGGCTCAGACATAAAAATTGTGAGCTGACTACCAATGATCTGCAAATACATTGAAAGCCTATATTTGTTCAAATACATTATTCATAAGAAATAATTTGAGTTGTACTTGTATGCAATTTATGTTGCATAAACTTAAGCAAATAGTTGTAACCAAAAGCTGATTTAAAGAATTAATGAGCAATCTCTAAATAAAATTCTACTCCTAAATAAAATCTTCCCTGATTTGCAAAGCCATATGCCTCCTTTAGCATATACGTTAATAAGCATATCTATTAAGAGCTGAGGCCTGGAATGCTGTGATAGAGAGCTTAGATCTAATCGAGCAGGACTGGTGTGAGGTAAACGAGGAGAAATCACTGCTTTAGAAATGCTCTTAAAGTATTTAGGGTTCAATAGCAACAAAGCCAACTGAATTCTTGTGCTGAACAGCTACATTTGTTCTCTAGGATCAACATTTCTGAAATTTTAGTAAACAAATAAAGAGAAAGGGGAATGTAACTTTTCACCTCTACTAAAACAGTTCTGCTGTCCATTGCTGCACTCCTTTGGACACTGAATTTGTCAGTGAACATTTCAGGCTAAGAGGCACTGCAGTATGGTTGGTACACGTTTGAAATGCTGTACCAGTGCTTGCCATAGAACAGCATGAGGGGTGGCTGGTCTTACATTATCTGCAGTAACTCCATACTCCTCTGTAATAACTCTGAACTAAACAAGTGCCTTATGCTAGAGCAATATTGATATTATTATTCTGTAAATTCTCCTATTATACAGAAGCCTTAATAAACCAGGTGCTTTCACACAGTGGAGATAACAGGGAATGTCTACAAACTAACACCTCCTCCAGTTATTACCCTCAAAAATTGTTACCCAAACAGATGAAAGAACTAGTCCGGCTTCTACAAACAGTTGTCTCTTAAATCTGAATTTAGTAGAAGTACTAAGGCTGCTTGATCAAGTTCTGAGACACCTCAAAGCTTTCCTATGACAGGGATAATGCTGAACTACAAAAGAAAATTGAACAGCTAATATTTACAAACAAATTAAATACTATTACAATTACTCAAGCAGAGTAGCTCCTACCACCTACTTCCCACTAATATCTACCAGTCCTCTTGTATTCATTTCAGCCAAAAACATGAGTTGTACAAATAACTTCCTATTCTGTCTTCACTTACTCATCCTCTTTATTTCAAAGCCACTTTTAAAGTTTTGAATAGTTTTGGAGTAGTTTCCCAGCTTAGTCATGGGGCTGATGTGCAGACTGACCTCCCTTACAGAAATTCCCCAAGCCTTCGTTGCTTCCCTGCAATGCATCCACAGGCTGTCACACAGTGGGTGGACAGGAATGCCCAACAAGATGTTTCTCTCCAGTGCCTCCTCTAGATCTGACTCTTTTGAATACAAGGACAACAGAGACGAAATTTGACCTTTTGTAATTGTCATGCACAATTTCCTCACATTATGGACTAAACCAAAATGGACTCTTAGGAGTTTGTTTGATTTTACACCCCTGGTTGGGCTAATTTATGGAACCAACCAGCTAGCTGTTGTCATTAACCTTGATAGCATTGCATCTCATTAGAAATCAAACCTGTTCATTTCTACAATACATTCCACCAAATGTGTCTTGGTATCTGAAAAATATTAGGGAATGAATCCTAACTGCTCTTAAAAGCTGCCAAAAATATGAAAGCCATGAAGATTTTTCAGATCTGGGATTTTGAAACACTAGATCTTTCCAAAGAGAGTGAGCCAAAGATATCTTGATATGATGACAGAAATGCACAAATGGGTGTGTTAATGTGTTCTGACAGCACTCCTGGAGTCCCCAATACCCGTCAGCCACGTCCTGTCTGACAGGAGCTTTGCAGCTCCAGTGCACTAAGAATGACTGTGACTCTGCGAGTCAATTCTCCTGGGAAGTCTGAATAATCTTTAAATGGCCACTGGTTTAAAGACAAAATACAACACCAGCTGAAGTGTTTAACAGAACAGGATCTTCTGGCACAGACTGCTACTCTTAGGAATTGCTCCAGTAGTTGGGCAATAACTAAGTCTCTGGAGAGCCTTTCTGCTACAGCTCAAACGTAGTTCTCATCGTCTTGTCAAGTTTGGTGCCCTGAAGTTTTCCAATAACCTCAATGAGAGCTGTGAATTTTCAGAATTTCTGAAAGCCCACTACTTTTTTTTTTTAATGAAACCTAATTTCAATATGTTTGTTTAAATAGACAGAATTCTGAAAAATATGAAATAGATCCTTAACAGCTTTCATGCATACAAGAGAAGACCTGAAAAACAATCATCACTTTCACACAACCTTTTCAAAGCTTCTTTTAGATAACCATAGGCTACATCACAGCTCTTCAGACATATGGGAATTGCCAAGCGAATGACAGCTAACTAAGGTCATGGGAAGATTTACTGTCATTAATATCACCTTACAGTAAGAAGGAATGTTCACTTCCTTTTAGTGAGCCACAAAACACAGTTTCTGTTTGTCTAGAAGTGATAAGAGCAGCATACAAGAAAGTTAATTTTCACTGATGACAAAGTGAATGAAGGGAGAGTCATGTAGCTGACAAACCTCAATGTGAAATCCAAGCAGGAGTGCTAAAGTGAATTTGTTACTGAGATGCAGTACAGCCATAACAGGGACATCATTTATGCAATATAATAAAAAACATTACATGTGATATATTGGCAATATATGAAGCAATGTGCACATTTATACCAAGTGACAACCCAGGGACAGGTAGATTAGAGTCAGAAATTGCCAGCAGGATCCATCTTTTCACTTACACCTTCGTCCAATGTTCTCTCTTTACCACTCTGTTTCTATTGATCTCAGCTTGAGTATTAGGACTTTATGACCTACCTACATGCTTAACCATTTCTCCTGCATGTATATCATCCACTTCAGGTGATGATGATGCTGAGCTGCTATTTATTCTATTTATTCAGCACTGCTCTCTGCTGATTGCCTTGGAGAAGCAAGCAGTCCAGCATCTTGGCAATGAAGTGCTTTTGATGCTTCAAGTCACCTTCAAAAATATCAGATTTTAATAATTTTCCACTAGCACTCCTGCCTTTTGGGAACAGGAGGATGAAGAGGACCCAGAAACACAATACATCTGAATTACTTTCAGCAGAGCAGAGCGGCAGCTTCTGGGAGCCTGCTGAGCAAGGCCACCTTATTTCCCTAAGTGACCCATGTGTGAGAACACTGCATACAAATGCATGGCTAATTTGCCAATTCGTTTTGATGTCAGTGCAGCTGAGTACTGCTATTCCAAATGAAGAGTTTGTAAATGGGTTTCCAGCTCTGTAGCACTCTGAAAGATCTGGGGGTTCAGGATCAAATGGGTCCTGGAACCAGACACTCCATGAGATGGCTTTTGCATCAATATTCATGTTACTAAGATCCTGAAGAATTACTTCTGTCAGATCTCTGAGAAGGCTGCAGCAACTCTAGGAAATGTTGTGGGTTTTTTTTCTAGGAGGAATATTGCATTTATTGTACGCAATGATTTGCTGTTGTTTATGCCATCAAAAATCACCACTGGGCATGCAAGAGCTTGGCTGCATCCCTCAGTTGAGGGCAAAACAACCCTGTCCAAATCACCTGCAAACCCAAGCTCAATCTAATTCAGCTTTCAAAAGGCAGCTGAATGAGGGAAGCATCTGACAGAAGCTGCTCTACCTATGCTTCATCTGTTCCTCCTGTCTAAACAAGAACCTTATCTCAACCTGGAAAGAGGAAGCGGATCTTTCTTCCCTTTATCATGCTTGTTGCCTTACCTTGTCTGCCTACACTTTTTATGGGCCTTTTGCTTCCTTTAAGAAAAGGTTGACCCCTGCCACCCAGCTCTTCTAATGTCTGTGACTGCTGTCCTTTTTGGTCCACACAGTCCATGTTTTCTGAGAAGAACGCCAACACTTCATGACCCACTGAGTTGAAGCAGAGAAGCTGAAGAGAAACAGTGCAAATGAAGCAAATAATTAACCTCACAACTTTGCAAACATTTGCAGTTTCCTCTTAAAACTGCTTAAATCTTCTATCTGCTAGATGCAGATTGTAACTAATAAAAGGAAACCCTGGTCTTTTACTACAAGTGCAAAGTATAATTAATATTTGATACTTATGGATCTTAACTGAAACTCCAGAACTGAATATATTCAAGAAGTTCAGACATTTGCATTTAGATCCTGCTTGAATAAATTCCTGTGATAGCTGAGTGGCCCTCTAAGTCTTCCTTTTGGCCTTAGTAAAATTATTTAAGTGCAAATGAGGCATTGCTTTCTGTGCAGTTTTCCCAGGCAGATTTTGGAAAGTTACCTGATGGAAAGAGGCAAAAGAGTGAATAGACTTTGGTGCTATGCAGCTGATTTCTCCTTTCATCACAGGATAATGTACACAGAAGTCAATTTTCCATGTGCACCAAGCAACTGCACTGACCTAGATATACCAGAAATAAACAAATAAATTATCATTTCAGAAGAAAATTCAGTCTCTCTTCTGAAATAAAATCAACCCTATTACTGCATTTATTAAGGGGGTTTCTGTGGTAAATAGCAGCTGCTATATGTCACTATTTGGAATCACAGATTTTATTACCTTATTTCAGAATGCATTGAGTTTTTGGGAAAATGTGAAGTGATGATTTTCTATTTATAGCTATGCCATGCTGATGAAGTAGCATTACTGTAAGGTATAATTACAGTGAGTTAATACTGGACTTATTAGAAGCACATCTTGACTTTAGTCTCTATTACTAGCTAAGCTTGGAGGCTCCTCTGACTGGAAAAGAACTGCTGTTTTATCTTGGTCTGCCTATCTTTATTATCCTCCTCTCCATTTCTGCTGTTCTCAAGAATTCTGCAAAGGGCAAACATTTACTTCCTTTTCCCTTACATTTGCACAGAATGGCATTAGATATTTTTGCCAGTGACATTTCTAAAGAGGAAAATAGGAAAGCAAGGCCAAAAAAAAAAATTACTGAAATGCCTGTCTTGAGAAGATAATGGCAGGATTAAGAACTGGGTGCAAGTATGGAAAATTTAAGAGGCACTTCTTCCATCCTCCCCAGGTTGCTTCCAAGGAAACCACAAGCACTAATGTGAAGCCATACCGAGGTATGGGAAGCCATAACTGAGGTAGAATATATAATTATGGAAGACTCTTGGGAAGGGCTAATGCAGTGACTGATCTGTGAGGCAGAAGGGCAGATTTGCCTCCTCTTCTGCCACGGAAGCTGAAGTGGTGCTGCATGAGACTACTGGTCTGTGACCAGATATTGTGGCTCCCTCACCTTTGCTGTGGCCCTCTTCTGCAGCCTGCCAGCATGGATGGACAGATGTGCCACCATCAGTGTCACAAAGCTGAGGCAGGGTGGCAAGTCTTGCATGCTTGAATCAGAAAGCAAGTAAAAGCTGTAAAGCACAGTGCCTCAAGGTTTGCTTTAAAGGCACTATTCTTCCAGCCTTCCTTCAGGCAGAGAGATGGATTATGTGACTTTCCACAACCCTTAGTAACCCTCTCTTCTACACTTTTTTTTCCCCACTGGTTTAATGCCTTAATAGTATTTTCTTGAAAGCAGCTTCATTTTGTGGGTACTCAATCTTTTATGACACGTACATTTGCATTAGAGTTCTATTTTTTCCTCAGCTTGGTAGTGGGAAATTTTCAGACCTTCTATGAAGTTAAATTTCTTTTTTCTAGCCCTCCAGAAACATCAGTTTTCTGCAGAATTTAACAGGAGTCAGAATAATCTTTTTTATGGATCCAGAAATATGTAGATTGACTGATTAGCTTCTTTCAGTTTTAACACAAGCATTTTTAATTGCCTTAATTATGAGCAGAAATCCTTTAACTGTAGGTCATTTTGAGCATGCTTAGTAAGGATGTTGTCTGAGCATTCCCAGATAGCTAATGAATTGTTATTTACAATTTAGACTAAAAAAAAATTCTCAAGTCTACAGAATTTCCCTTATTATGGCCTTCCATTTCCTTCTGGCTTGTATTACAGAAAAAAAAAAGAATTGAAATGCTTATAGATTCTTCCCACTTTAGTGTAAAATATTGAACTGGGCTGTATATCTTACAGCACCATGTTTGCCTTAGAAAAAGGCATGAAGGATTCATGAAAAACCCTCTGAAACAACAACACTAGTAACAGATTTAATTCACTATCAAACCAGAGCACATTTAAACATGGTAATCTAGAACTGAAAGAGCCACAGAGGAATAATTACCTGTGGAATACTCCACCCTCGTTTTACATGCTGCTCTCATGTTCATCTAGTCTTTTACCACAGGATTGCATGAAACCAGAAGATTTTATAAACCTTCACATCAGCTATGCTCACAAACATTCTTTCCAGGCTTGGCAGGTTGAGGACTGTATGAAACATACTTTTAATGAAGAATAGTTCAACAGAGTTACCAGTGAGACAAATTATAGGAAAGCCACTTTACTGTACCTGGATCCACTTTGATCCCAATTTCCTTTCTATTTCTACTGTCTTTGCCTGGCTTTGCATTCTGAGCAGGGCCACAGCCTGGAATGTGTTTGCAGTGCTGGAGCTGTCACTTGTTCCTGGGAGTGAAGTGCTCAACACTGGGTGCAGCAGCACTGCTCAGTCTGGCCTGCAAGGGTTAATGACCAAATTGTTTGTAGGAGCTGATGGCTCTCTTTAGCTGCCCATGCTCCATAAGGTAACTGTATTACCTCAAAGTGGGTTGATCACCTCTTTTTATTCTGAATTTCTGCTTTCTAATACATGAAATGTGTGTTCCTGGGGAGCTCTTAAATAAAACCTTTAAAAAGGGGCCTTTAAAACAGACATTAGTTGTAAAAATTGACTAAAATGGAGTAATTAGTAAGCTAAGGCTGCATCACATGACACTGAGAGCCCTGGTATGAAAGTAATTCCCAGATTCTTTGCCCCTTGCTCAGAGTTAAGGGTTTGTCACATCCCCTGGAAACAGGACAACTTCAGAGACAACTTTTGGGGGTATTTCTGATAAGCCATTAAAGTTCCTGTGAAAGCAAAATTCAGCCCTTATAATCCTGTCTCAGCAGCCCTTTTTGCTGTTTTACTTGTTAGCTGCAGGTAATGCCCAATTGCATCTGAGCTCACAGCTGCACTGGATTCACTGAGTTTGTTCAAACAGAACTGCACTAAAATCCAATTTCTAAGCTTATGATTTTGTAATTAGCAGCCAAAACCCATACAGACTAGATCTCTCAAATATAGATTCATTTTCCTGACTGTGAAAAGAGGTAGATATGCACAGATAAGCTGCTTTGTATGAATGACTCCAATGTATGGCAAGAAGAGAAATTTAAAATTTCAATAATAAGATGGTGAACTTTAACATATCCACTGTAAATCAGGAGACCAGAAATATGAATTACTTCAGACATGCTTTATGGGTGCCACCTATTCCGTTAAATTTAACATTATTACACTAGGTATGCCATCAGAATTTCATTTATATAAATACAAATTCTGAATTTTACAAAAAAACCACCCATTTTTGAATGCAACTCCATTGAAAGAGAACAAAATGAAAATCAGAGGCAGTTATTTACTCCATGATTTTTGTTGCTTTGGGAAGTTTCAAGCAGAAATAATTTTGGAGTTCAACCTCCCATTAGCCACTAAGCAATTAGTAGAATAATCTCAAATTCCTCCCCCTTGCCCCTTTATTCTAAGTACATTTAACTAATTAATCTAAACAAATAATCTGATTTTTCTCATGGTAAGTAAACACATTGTACAAACGAAACAGCAGCTGATAACTAATTAACTGATATGTCTAATTGATGGATAATAGAGACCAAATGTATATCTTAATCAGGCTTCTGAAGTATTTGATAATACCAGCAACAATGCTTGTGAAAATTCTGCCCACACACATTCTACATTTAGGAGGGATCAAAAGTATAATGACAGCAAGGAAAATATTTCTGTGGAATGTAAGAACTCTGGCTCATGCCTCTGTCAGAGTCAATTTGCACGATGCTGAACTTAGCAGTAAATACAAAATCTGAAATACAAACAGAAAAGATTTTTCTTCTGCAATATATTCTCCTCAAGCTCGTGGTCTTCAGATCCTATCTGGATTTCACAGCACTTCTTACCCACTCCCAGCTGTCATTTTGTCATCTGTTGTATAAAGCAGATAATTAATTATGGGAAGACATTCAACAGAGATATCCCTACCTAGAGCAGATAGTGAAAGAACTAATGATGGTTCTTTTCAGTTTCATACACCATTTTTCCCTGATCAAAATATCGGATTTTATGATTTCACTAATTGATAGCCCAGTACTCAGAAATATCAGAGCCATCAGAGCTGAATAATCAAAATATTATTAGGGCTTTATAAGGCTGTCTAGCAGAAGTAGTCATTAGAGGACTTCAGCTGTGTCTTCTGAGTATTTCCACGTACATCTAAATTGCAATGATTTAGTCCTTGAGCCCTGATTAACAAAGGCAGGGTGTGCCAGCTACTAACTCAGTTTCAGTAATTATGAGGCCTAAGAGAAAAATTCTGAAAAATGACAGAAAAGCTGATTTTCCTTAACTCAGTTTAAAGGGAATAAAAATCTTAGCAGTATATGAAGCCAGAACTACTCAAGCACTGAAAAATCAGGTCTTATACTGTTTATCAGAGGAGAATATTGACCCCAAGTCATTCCTGTGCCCTCAGGGGAGACAGCTGCCCTCATATATCTGGTTACACAGAACCTAAACACAAGAGTTTCCACCTTCTAAATTCTGACAGAAATTACAAGCCTGAATTTATTTTAACATGTTTGTTAGTATTAGGTGTAGATTGGATCTTGTCCTTCTATTTCTTCCTTATATTTGTCTCATATCTGATGTAGATTTAAAATCATTGTCACATCAGGGATTATATATTCAGGGAAACCTGGAGAGTTTCTTATTCTGCTTTAACATGTTCCAAGACCTTGCAAGAGTGGGTTAGCATTCTAATAGAAATGGATCTTGGTTTACCTCCTCTGTTATGCCACTCATAGAGTCACTGACTTTAAAGAAACACTGCAGAGACTCCAGTTTCAAGAAATGTGCTTTGGCCTCTAAGCAACTACACTGCCACCACGATGACAGGGTTGAATTCTAGCACTTGAGATTTTTAGCAGGTGAGAAGACACTAAAGCTTGGGCATCCAACTTTATGTTACTCAGAAATGGTTCTCAAATGAAAAAGAAGAGTGTTTATGATGATGAGATCAGAAACATGCCAGCAACGTATTTTTCTATTTATGTATTCTTGAATGCACGCTTTAAACAGATTTATAGCACTACATCATTCAAACAATAATTGTTTGGATCCACTTAAGAAGTTAGAGTCACGAATAAACATAAAATAAATAATTGCATGTCCAAATATATCTTTTCTCCTTTAAACCAACCCATTCCATGTCTTCAATTAGTACACAAACACTGGGCTGCTGGGAAGTCTGAGCAGGATCAGGGCTGGCAGTTTTCCTTTAGCGGCGGCACCAGGACAGGGGGATGTGAAACTGGTGGTAGCAGTATCATTCAGCTGCTGCTTGCAGTCGGGTATCTGGATGCAACATAAGGGATATACATGTTTCAAAATGCCCAAGGGCAAGCTAAACATCTACACCAGGAATTATTTGCACACATATATACGTACAAACAGAATTTTCACCACGCATGCAGCTTTTATTCTTTGGTCTTTCAGACAGGCCCTGTTAAATTCTAAATGTTTGAACACTTCCTCAGATTTGAACATTGTCACTTCATGTCTGTACAAAGAGCTACTTTGTTGAATTTGCCCTCTAAATCATTTATAATTTGTACTAAAATGGGGGCACATTTTTAACACTGGAACATTCTTCTCCTGTCCTGCCATTTCCATGGTACAGAGCTATTTGTACAATCACAATTTTTAGGCAGGCAGTTATTTTTAAGAAAATGCATTGTTGTATTTGTAGCCTTATGCTACACCCTTTAAACCCAAGATTTTTGCAATATTTATGCTTGGCTGTCACAATTCCATACTTGTCCAATGAATAACTTTGTATCAGCTCTAACAGTCATTTATGTCTCAAGTTTTCTGTTTTAATAGCACAAATACAGGAAAGGAGAAGAATTAAAAACCAGTACTAGTGTTCAAAACAAAATATGAGCACATACTGCAATGGCTGCCTTAAAAGAGTCCCTTGATTAATATCTAGAATATAATTGATTTAAGAAACAAAACTTTGGCAGATTATGTACTGCTATATCTTTAAAAAACTTAATTGAAAACATAAAAGACAAGTAATTTTTAAATTTTGTATTAAAAGATCCTCAAAACAACCCCTTCCCTTAGAACCAGGCTCTTCATTCATGCACATGTGCATGCACATGTGCACTGTGGCTGAATTAACAGGAGCTCTGGTGTCTTAGCTGTGCAGCTTACAGTAAGCAGGAATGGCACCTGCCATACTTGAAGTTATGACAAGAGACCAAAAATGTTGTAAAGCTTAGTGTTGACACAGGAAGGAAGGAAAAAGCACCCTGCAGTGATTGCTGCTTCATGTGCGGCAGGTTGTTCTATGTGTCACCTGGCTTTTCAACAATGAGGAGCAATTATTTACAAAGGTCACAGAATCTCCTAAAAATTCCCCTCAGTGTACAATGTACTTCAGTTGGTGTGGGCTTGGCACCCTCATTTAAATTAGTTCTTTTGTTGCTACCCTCTTTCCATATAAAACATGGACTAGGCTGGGATTGAATAGGGTGAGCCCTTGCCTGCCCCCCACCTTCCCTTCACACTCTGTTCTAAAGATGCACAAAGATATAAACAAGAAAAATTACAGAGATAATGAAGATGTATGTGTATATATTAATATCTATAAATGCACACTGACATTTAAGTAAGTTGCTAGAAATCTTCTGCTTTGACAGACTCTCATTACCCTGGGATATCACAAGGGCTGACCCTTAAGAACAGACTTCAACACTGTTCTTGTCAAGTGTTTCCCACTGGAACTGTTTTGTGTTTTTCAGCCTCTGACAGCCTTTAAGGAATCTTAATCCTATTATTCCAGATAGCAAACCAGGCTACAACCTGACCTTAGTAAGAGTAGTAACTAGGCAGTTAGAAAGCTGATTTTATGGTAATGTGAACTTTAGGAGAAACCCAGGAGGACAAACACTAGTACCAAGAGTTAATCTTGTCAGACCAGCACTTTTCCCTAACTCTAAGAGAAAGACCACCCAATTTCTATTTCCAGCTACCAATAGATTTCAAATAGAGATTACAGGATTGTTGCTACCTGTTCCATAGAAAGGACACTGCTTCTCAATTCTTTATTTTCCCTTACAGCCGTGACTGGCAATAGCAAAAAGATCACATAGGGCAACTAAAATAGTGCTTTTTCTTCCAGGCAGAGAATGAGAAAGAGAGAGAGAGAGAGATCTGTGCAGGACAGTTTATATGACTGAAATACCTCAGCAATGTTGGCTTCCTGAGCTATATTGAGGCCACAACCTTTTGGGCAGGGCCCATAATCCTTGGGTCATTGACCAGCCTTACCTCCCACAGCTTATAAACACTCTCTCGTTCCCCTCCTCTCTGATCAAAGCCTCAGACTCAGTAAAACCATTTCCATCAAACCTTTCCTCCTCTTTCTTTTCCCTCCCCTGCATTTGCCCAAAATTCCCCCTTACTCTATACAGCCTGTACAGAGTTGGTACATTACAGTATTTTGTTCAACCTTTTTTAAGTAATGTATGGGCTACTGCTGACTTTAATCAAAATTACATGTGCTGCTCAGTTACTCAATGAGGCCATGCTTCCTATAGGTATTTTGTTAGTCAGTGAAACATTTGTTATTATTCCGTCCATTCTCACAGGATAGACACTATTTCACTCAGTACTCCTATAATACTCTAACAGATGAATGTTTTCATCTGGTAAAAAAGAAGGACAGAATTAATATTTTGTGCTTAACATGTCTTTTTCCCATGGCTGCAAGTCCTAGCTGACTTAAATAGACCATTAACCATAAAAAGTCATCACCAGGATTTCATTTCAGGCCAAAACTGAAAGATCAAGTGGGTAAAATCATCCCCCAGGTGAAACACTTCAATACAAATGAGGAGAAGCAGGGTATTCTGCTGCTCAAGCATCCAATGACTGTAACTTCCATCTGTGCCTTGCTGAATTCTGGCAGTGGGCTGGATTGCTTAGTCTATTATTGCTCAGCCAGCAGGATGACTTTGTTATGGCAGGGGATGTGGGACAGCTTCCTCAAATAAAGGCAGGTATCAGAGCAAATTGGTAACTGAAGAAACAGCACTTGAATGAGCTTATGACCTGCTCGTCTATAGGCAGAAAAAGCATCAAATAGGGATTGGAGTAATTTGTGCTGTAGGATATTCAGATTTTGAGTCAGCACATATCACTGCCTCGTGAATCAATTGTGGTTTCTTACCCTGATGTACTGGGAAAATGAAACTTTTCTTTTTAATAAGAAAGGAAGGTTTCCATATAAAAATAGTAGAGATGAATTAAACATTGCACCTTAAATGAAGCGTATTGCAGACAAAGCATGATATACGATATTCATGCTTAGGTGGTATGTCATGAATCAGCACCTTTAAATCCTTCTTTTGAAAAATATTTGCTGGTACTTTGAGTGAAACATGCTTTTAGATGCAATTTAATGGTTGAAGATTGGACATGCCTCTGCAGTATAAGCAAGCCAGAATTTTATTATTTAACTATGTCCTTTAATTATAGGATTAATCTTCAAAGCATTGTGAAGTACATTTGCAAAGTCACAGAGAGAATAAAAGGCTTATAGAGGATAAAAGCCTGACAGAGCATAAGAGGTAGCAATGGTATAAGTGAATGGTGATAATGAAAAGATACACATATGCTACAGCTTTATTTATACACTAAGATTACAAGGCGTATGAATGAAGGAACCCTGATGCTTTTGTCCCTTTACAGTGGCAAAGCCTGCTGTGGCAGCTGTCTGTACAAGGTTACTCAAACATTTACAACCAGCTCTGTCCCAAACCTGCATGCTATGCATCAGCTGGGTGGGGTCATCCTCACTAGGGGAGCTGTGACGTATTGCAAACCTTCTCGAGCACAGTTCTTTTTCAGTAGAATCAGAAGGCAGGAACTGATTTACTGTGGTGGGCCACAGAATTATTTCAGACTATTAAGTCTCATACTTTTCCTTCACTTTTCAATGAGACATCCCAGAGGACACTTGGTCATCCTGAACCCTCTGACTCCTCCAGTGGAAGAAAGAACATATTACAAGCTAATGTCAAAAATAGCTTGAAATGGTTTGGGCCTTGGTACAAAACTATGTGATGCTGCAATATTTGTTACAATGTCTGTTGCCATTTAGCATAAAAATAATGTATTTAAAATCAACAGAATTTGTACTTGACTACGAAAAGAAACAAGTCACTACTGGACTCCCTAAATTTCATGTCATGAATAAATTATCTACCTTGAAAGGAAACAAGACAGCTATTTCTTTCTAATAAAGATAGCAGGTCTCTTCCTTTGTCTGTCATACTGCAGGTGTTGGACCTCAGCACCTGTGATTACATTATGTAGGATTTTTTTAAATGGTATTTTTTCTTCATAAAAAAGTATAACAATCAATCTCTTGACAAGAAATCTAACCTAGTGATATCAGGAACACTGAGCATAAGTTATCTGAGGATACTGGTTAATTATTCTCTGATGGAATTAATATCTGTGCAAGTAATTAGCATAAAATATATGCAGTATTTATCTAGAATAAGTGGTTCATTGGACATATGTCTAGCTATGTACCTCATGCAGGATATACTTCTAGACATTAATATTTCCTTTAGGTACACAAATCAGTTCATTATTTTCCCTCTTAGGCACTGGAAAATTGTGACTAATGACCAGAAGCTTGCAGTATTATTCTAAAAATGCAAGCAATTTTCTGAACACAAACCAAAAAAATCGCATTGGTCCATTTTCTGTAAAGTCCCATAGTGCTCTGAAGTTCAATTGTCATAGTTAGGTGCTTCATAAAACAACAGAAATCTTGGGGGAAAATATCAGTGTAGGAGGGTGAATGGATCCAAATAATTTGGTCAAACACCAGGGGGAATTCAGAGAGGCAGCCGGGGCAGGCAGGAGAGGATCTCTTGTGTTTGAAGCAATGCCGCCTGCTGGCTTCATCTTAACACTGATGGAGTATGTGGTACCAACATCCTCCCGTCTCCCTGAGCACAGCAGAAGGCTCCTGGCTGCAGCCCTGACTCTCTTCACAGCTCTGCTGCAGCCTCCAAATGCCCCGAGGAAGAGCAGAGACTACCCAGCAGTAAGGACTGCACGAGCTGCTTGGTGCTAGAGAGAGAAACCGAAATGTGCCTGGAGTACCCCAGCAGCAGCATTCCAGCTGCTCAAACACAGGGAGACAAATGGATCAGAATGATGTTTGTTAAAAACCGACACAAACCAACCAACCTGCTGGGTAGGGAAACTAATGACGGAAAACAATTCATTTTATTCGTTCAGTGGAACCCGAACCAAACAGAAGTGCCTTGACACTATTGTTATGCAGAATTTTCTGGCTGAAAAAATAATCATGCTCACTGAAAGGCAGCCGGTGTCTGCACCGAGTTACATGTTGGAGACTGAACTGTCTGTGGAGACCTCTCATGTACCTTTCATGTTCTATGTCAAGTCCTACCACGGGGCATACAAGTTAGCAGAAGCTAAAAGGGCCACATTACTTACCCTTCTCACAGGAATTCCCTTAGTCATTTTTTAATACTCTGTGTTTGTTTAAACAAAAAAATAACATGTTCCATTTTTAACTGGTTCTTTGTTTTCTACGTTCTCCTCCCAGTCTCCATTTGGAATGAGAGAGATGGTTGGAAATTGTAGTCTCCACAATCAAAGCATATGATTTTCCCTGGTTCTTGAGCATTTCTAAAGCCACGAATTTGTGAGGTTATCATGAGTATCTAGACCTGTCTTTTACCCAAAATTATGAAGCAGAAAATGAAGCTGATGAAAATATTAGCTCTCTGCTTTTTTTTTTCATTGTCAGACAAAATAAAAACCTAAACACAAGTTTCTGTGACTATGAAGACTCAAAAAAATAGTCAATTATATATTAAGTGTTAACTTATAAAATTCTAAGCACAGTTCAAATAATATCAATCTAACAGAGAGCAATACATGGCCATATAAGTAATATGAAAAATCTTTTACAATTTAGTTTCCATTATTTCCAATATCAAACCACAAAATTTGTACCTCAAACTGTCTTTCTTAGATGCATCTGGATCACGTGAGATTAAAGTAATTGTAAAATTGCTTTAAATTAAGTTTAAATAATAAAGTTCAAATTACTATAATGCAATTATTGTAGATTGTTACATATCCCAAAGAGAGAATTTGAATTGAATTTGAGATAGGTAGGGAGAGAAATGATACTGCTGCTAAATTTTAGGCATTATTCTAGCCATCTAGGTAACAAAGACATCATCTATTAGTGCATTGTATTTAATAAAAGCCATTAGTTAAACTAAAAAACTCACAAACTGAAAACTCATAAAACTGAAGGAAAGAATATCTGAATGCCATGGCATCCAAAATTGGATATGCACATGTACTAACAAAGTAACTAAGCACTCTATCAAAGGAATGTGGATTACTTCACTCTGGAAAAAATATGCTTGCTTTGATCTGTTCGCTTAATCATCCTTGATTTTTCACCAAGAACACTCTGTATAATTTCAAAAGATAACTAAGGAATAAAAATACTCCATTTAGAGACAATGGAGTAATAGTACAGTATGACATTTGTCCAAAATAACTTAATTTTCTTGCTTCTATAGACAATTACCTGAAATTCTCTGGAAACTATTTCTCCATTTGTGTTCAGTACAACGTGTGTGTACAAACATACAGTCATGTGGTGTAGGCAGAAAATCAGAGGGGTGGTAAAAATGAGAAAGGATCTGCTATAGCTCAGAAGGAATCTCTCATCTGCTCACCTAGAATCATCTCCATCAGTTTCATCAGAACTCCTCAACAGCACTAGAGGGAAACATTCACTGCCTGGCAGTGGTTTTGTGGCTTCCTCCTTACCTAATATACTATTTTGCTATAAAACTTGTCTTTATGGTGCCTCTGTAGTTTCTAACTGGTATGCAGAGATGATCATGGGCAGGAAGAAATATCAAGATAGCATTTTGTATCTTGGAGACAAGGATATTTAAAGTATAGCTCCAGGTCACTGTGGAAAGAGAAGGAGAAAATTAAATCCGTAAAACAAATGTAAGTTATTATATTGATACAGAAGTCATTTACCAGTAGTAACTAAGATTCATTTCAAAACTGGATAAATGATCAGAAGAATATGGAAAACCTAAAATTTCTACATATAGAGTATCCAAAACACCAGTTGCTGACAGTAATTTAGAACACCTAAACCTTTTTTTGTGTATTTTTCTTTGACTTGCCTTTATTTTCCACTGTTTCTCCATACATACTCTCTTCTGGTATTGCCCATATTTTTCTGTAATTTTCCCCCCTCTACCTTCCCATAGGCTTTTGCAGGATGTCACTCTCTCTTGGGATGCCTTTAATGCCTGGCCTTTAATATGAAACACAAAAATTATGTATCTGTCACTTTCTCCACTTTAAATCAAATTATCTCATAGTTTCCCCTTGAGGACCAAAAGCACAGACAGGAATGTATATTAAATTAACAAGAATTTCTGATCCTCTTATGAGGTGTTTTTGTTTAGTTTTGTTTTGCCCAGGAATATCTAATTGCCCTTTGACTTTGAATACGTATCTAAAGAATGTACAAAGCAACAACTACTTGATCAGATTAAGATTTGGACAATAAACTTTTTTTACCACACTTGTCACAATGCTCTTGGATTCGCTGCACTTTTTATATGCTTCCAAAAGTCAACGTGGTAATGGTCTGAAATCTCTGCTGTGTGCCTGTTAAGGTGCTGGAAGAACAGATTAACATAGGTGAGATCAAAACAGATCAATGCCGTCAAAACACTAAGCAGACATCCCAAAGTACGAGTGTGCAGTGGTGGAAGGTGAGCAGGGAAGGGGAGTACAGCCGATCTGCTGGGCTGAAGCTGAAGCATCCCCTGAACGTGGCCGGGCGATAATTAAGCTCTTCAGAGTGTTTATTCAGCACGCAAGATTAGGGCCAGTTGCTGCATTCCGGCCTCGCAAAGCACCGGCTCCATTTTCTCCGTGCCTCCTGCTGCTGCCATGGGGCAGGACCGCGGAAGGCGGGCTGGGAGAGAAGCTGAATTCCCCGTGCTGTTCATTAGGGGAAGGAGGCCGGAGCCCTGGCGCTGGGTGTCCCCGGAGCGGGGAGCGGCTCCCGCACGGGGAGCGGGGCCGGCGGGGCCGCGGCCGCGAGGGGGAGCGGCAGCCCCGCGGTTCCGCAGCCCCGGCTCCTGCCATCCATCCGTCCGTCCGTCCGTCCTTCTCCTCGGCCACCGCAATGCCGGAGCAGCAACCCGCAGGTTCCCGCAGGTTGTGGTTGTTGTTTCGGGAGGCTGGGCCATGCCGCTGCCCTGCGGGAGCGCTGCAGCGATGCCCCGGCCGCTCCCGGCTGGAAGAGCCGCTGTGCTCACAGCGGCAGAAACCAGCGGTGCACACCTGTCTGGGCAGGAGCAACGGGACTGACGAGGGATTAATTGTCTGTGTGCGATCCGCTTCCCTGCCAGGAGTGGTTATACACATGTTATATGTAATATCATTCCTGTTGGCAATTTAGACGCTGCCAGGTTTAGTAGCAGAGTCAGAAAAAAATTGTGATTTCTCCTTCTCTCCTTATTAGGTTGCTAATACTTTGATTTCTCGGCTCCAAATCACGCCGTGCTTTCTAACCTCCATAATGCAGACTAAACTAATGAAACACCCACATTGCTGTCCTGCCCTCACCAATGTTCCCTCAAACATTGTTATGCTGTTGCTGCAAAGAAAATTATTCCAGACCCAGTTGTGACAGTTGAGTGTCAGAGTTAAAGCACATTGCTGAGGACAGTGCTAGGCTTGTCTTCATTAGGACATCTCTGCTCTGCGGCCAGAGCACACGGCAGCCTCCAGCACCACTGTTTGGATTAAATGTACTGCTGTTACATTTCAAATAGATTTTCACACAAAGCATTGTGGTCTCTCTGAAGGACTATTTTACATCTGAGTCGCTCATCTGAACGTGGCACCTGTTTTGTCATCCCCATTTCATTTTGGGAACCAAATTCCACTAGGTTCCATAAGGGCCTTGTGCACTGTGAATTTTCAACTCCAGCAGTGCAGAGTCATGAAACTGTAACCAAAGATGGTGTTCCTTATGGCAACAAAGTGCCAAGGTATCACATGACTTTCCTTCTCTTATGCTGTCTTTATGTCATATTTAGTTGTTAATTAATTAGAAGATATGAATTAAAATGCCTTCCCTCTCTTAGCAATACTTCTGTATGAATTTTAATCATTATGCAGCAGAGCTCCAACCTGTGCCTGACCTACAGCTGAACAAGGGTTATGTTGTTACATTTAAGTCCTAATCTGTTTTCTGCTTAAATACAGACTGATGTGTTTAATCTATTTAAATTTGCCTTAATTGTTTGAGTCCACAGAAAGCTGACTGTACTTTCTGCTTTAATTTGGGTGATTCTGAGAAATTAATATGCACTAAGCTGTTTCCCTCGATATTGCAGACTTCTGTTAGCAGTTACAGTGACTAAGCAGATACAAAGTACATTCCCTGGTGATGTAAAACACCCCACGGTGTTTGCCACTGCCTGTTTTACCTTGATATCCAGAGGCAGATGAGGCTCTGTCATGGTCTTAGGATGCAAGCAGCCATCTAACTCCTCTACTCCTCTATGCCATTTGCTCCCACTGATATCAATCCCTTCCCAAGTGTGGGATCGATGTCAAGTTGCCTGTACCTGATTTTCAGTCTGGATACCACGTGAGGAAAACTGGTTGCCCTTCCTTACACAGCTGCAGTGAATAAAGTAATGACATTTGTCATGTGTCACCTGGACATTTCCCCCTTCCCACGCAACACTATGCCCGGCAAAAGAACCTTAGTCTGTGTTAAAAATATAGGTAATGACAATTAATGAAAGAAAATGCAAAATTGCCTACAAGGTAGCCAGATGTGCAGCCTACTTAACGTTCTCATTTGATCCTGCTATGAAAGGATTTTTATTTATGTCCTTTTGCATTTCCTTGAAACCAGAACAATTCTTTTTGGCCCTACTGTGTATGACAAATAATTCAAAAAGATAATTCTTTTTCCATCAAACCATTAGTTTTTCACTGAGACTATACCCAGCTTTAAATTTAAACACCCAAATCAGATAGTGTTTCTGTTACCTAATTAAGTGTGAGATATTTTGAATGGAACACTAATGGAATAACATCCTTAAGTGTTTTCTGTAAACCTTCTGGGATTCAAAGTCTTCATCACAAACACATAAAGGCTATTAAAAAACTCTCATATATTATAAGGGCTCAAGACAAGCCACTGTGAACTGAGGTATCACTTCTGCCATATTTGCAAAAAATTTTTCCTGTATTTATGTGTTTTATTCAAGTAATATTGTTCCTGGAACTGTAGCCACTTTTGGAAGTTGACACAAATTAGAAAGCTAAAGGCTACTGAACACATAAAAAGTTCTGAGTGCATACTCTGCTCCTCTCACCTCATGCAATCAATTTTTTTTGATCCCCAGTGCCAGAGAACTGTCTGTATGTTGAAATAAACAGATGAGAAGCTGCTATTTTTTACTCTTGGTGGCTGCTGCACTTGTACACAGTATCCCGCAATTCAGTCCAATTCTTTAGCCTGGAACACAGTGAAGACTTCCCAGACTGATTATCATGAGGTAAAACCTTACCTGGCAGTGCAGGACAGTGACAGACTCCTGGGAAATGGAATAGAATGCACAACTCCCCCATCATCCATGGTCACTAGAAAAAAAAAACAAAAACAACCAGATTTGGGTCTTTCTAAACCATTGATCATGTTTCCTGAACCTTTATTTACGTTCTTTGTATTGCCACAAGCATTTTCTCTTACTTTTTGATCGTCTCCCTGGTTCATGGAGTTCTGTTTTCAGGAGCAAAATGCAGCATTGAGGGAAGAGTGAAAACCTAAGTTCTATATAAAGTCTAGGTTTGGTCCTATTTTCCTGATCTGTCAAACTGTCTCTTCTGTTTCATCAGGCATTCATGTGCATGATCCTGGTCTCAGTGCCATGAAATAGACCTTTAACAATTTAACTTAATGGAAACATCAAAGTATGTATAAAGGTGCAAATAAATTCAGAATCCAACCTAGAGCTCATACTTTACCAGGTATTTGTATTTATCTCATTTCAGTTCCAGACTTTTTTTTTTCCTTCCCTACAATACTCCAAATAGAATTTTTTTGAAGAGAAATTTCCCCCATTTGAATTAATGGGTTCTTTTTAAGTGAGAAAAGTCCATTTGGCTGCATTCCAGCTACATAAATAAAATCTTTACTGACTTTAAATTGTTTTTATGTATGTATTTCCTTTCACAGGTGTCAGAGAGATTGCTTTTATTCATTAAATTCATCATTAAAAAAGATATGTTTAAACTCAAACATTGTGACACAATTAAAAAAATTGTATGTGAGAAATAGCTTTGCTTACGTGCATTTAGGTACGAATATATTCCAAGCTGAGGAAAAATAAGAACCATCTCAAAAAGAAAAAAAGAGCAAAAACGTATTTTCGTTTTACGATCCTTCTACCCCACCCTATTTTTGGGGATACACATGGAGATAGGGAAAAATTGCTTTTTCTCAGGTGTCTTTTAAGGGAGTATTTCCAGTATTGGGTGGTTTTTATCAATTTTATTGGGAATAGGATCAGGTCCAAATTGTATTTTGCTTCCTTGATGACTGATGTGCATAAATATTCATGAGTCAACACCTGGGGTTGGCTATTTTCTAAAATCTGTATAACTGTTATTGCAGTTTTATCTGTGGACTGTGACGTCTCATTTGAATTCATGAGAGCTGTTATAAATTTAAAATATATATGAAGTGATATTCAAGTCTAATGAAGAACAGGAATCCCAACTGCAGTTTAGTACTACCTGCATAAGACGGAAAGAGGAATCTAAGCAGTGAAGATGGAAACTTGATTGTTTTTTAAAACTTCAGATTTGTTTTGATCATTCCTTCTAATCCCTGCTGATAAAAACCATGTTCCAAAATGGCTCCTTTCCAGATTTCTGTAGGGATCTTGGAGTTTTAAGCCACTAAAAGTTTGGGAGAGCATCTAATGGCCATATTTTTGTTAAAGAGGAAAACTACTTAAATTCCCTGAGAGGAGTCTATTTTATAGGCAACTTTGTTCACATATCATCCTCTCTTGCATGCTGTCTTATTTCTGTGATCTGCAAGACAAATTTTATTTACAGTTTTCAACTTAGTTTTGTGTCATGAGAATTGCCAACCAATTTACTTGCACATTCATACCACCTAAAAGATGCAAGATATTTGTCATGGTATCAAGCAATTTATTTATTCTCACTCTTAAATATTTTCAGAACGGTTTTCCCACCAAATTCCATCAAGAGTTATATCTGAGCTCAGACAGAGGAAGATTCAGCTCTCCAAAGGGACCACAGAGAGGTTGTGAGTATCAGGGACTTTAGGACATGATGGTGTCCTTGGTAGGATCCTGGTATCCCCTGCCTAGGGATAATAGGACATCCTGAGATACTTCTATAGTGCATTTTTAATTGCTCTTTAAGACTAGATTTGTGGTGAAGGGAGGCAAGTTCACCACAGATAGCAGCAAGGCTGGTGTTTCACAGTATGGCATCCAGCCTAAAGAGAACAGAACAAACAGAAGATTTTTCTTTGTGCATGTCTAACCCCAAATCTACCTGAAATCTGCTATCAGCTCTCTGTATGAGAACAAGCCTGTTAATGGGCTGTGACTGGGTCAGTTCATCATCACCATGTTCCCTGGAAAAGCATGAAAACACAGGGCTGAAGTCTGGTCCCTGGCTATTATCACTGTTCTTACACAAGCATTTTCTATGTTTTTCAAATCAAAGGAGAAAGAACTCTAAAGATTTCTTTCTCTCCTTCTTTCTTTCTCTGATGAAGGGAGGAAGGAAACAAGCAGAAATCTGTAATAAGATTACAGAGTAGTGCAGAAAAGCTGGGGTAACAGGGAGTCACACACAGATAATAGAAAGCCAAACTTTTTTGTTTTAAATTCAGATTGAAAGCAGAATATCATAACGAGCCAAAAATGTTCTATTTTCCCTGAGTACGTCAATCTCCTTTATTAAAGACAATTATAAACTGTCAATATTGGCCCCTTGTTCAAGCCTCCATGCACCATAATTAAAGAATCTCTGTCTCCATATCACTGAAAATACGGAATGAGCTGCAGTACTTCCCTTGGCAGGTATATTTAACTGTTCCAGTGGCTCCACACACTGACTTCCACAAGTGACTTTCTCCCTGCAGCAACAGGAAGGATACACCTCTGCAGAGGTGGGAAGAGGCAGCAGCAAAGCTCACTTGTTACAGCCCCTGCCACTTGCACAGAAGAAAAATGTCTGCTGTGCTAATAGAAACCTGAGTGTTTTACAAATGGCACAACAGATGCTGTGCACTGATGAAAACAATACAGACAGTGATCCTGCAAAAACTCTTCAGGCAGAAACGTGGTTGTCATGTACTGAACATCTCACATGTGAATTGCCACAGCAATTTTGGGAACGCTTGGCCGTGCCCTAAGCTAAGCTCCTGCACTGTCTGAAATATTCCTTGGGGTTTTCATTTCCAGATGGAGAAACAATAGCTCTGAGTTCATCATGTCATGTTCAGGATGACATCTTCCTCAGCGAAACACCCCCTGTCACCAAAAGACAGTGCCAAGCCTTGGGTGCGAGCCTAGTACACGAGGTGGAAATGGAAACCACAGCCTTCTGCTGCCGAGACAGCAGCCAAGAGTTGAGTCATCCCAAGACCTTCCCATAAATCCTTGCATGCTGCTTTTTACATTAGAAAACTGATACTCATAAAAATATGTGCTGCCAGGATGAGGTTATTCAGGTGGCAGGAGGGGAGTAAGGAGAACAACCACAGAAATAAGCATCCAGATAATTTTCTGGATTATATGCTCTTTGAGCATTCCTGGAAGATTACAAGACCATCACAAACCTTAATTAAAACTGAATACAAAATAATATTCAGAACTGGAAATAAAGATCAATACTACCTGAAAGATAAATCAAGACACTTCTTTGGCAAGCAGGTTGCCAGAGGAATGACTGGCCAAGAACTCATTCAGAGCTAATCTGTGCTAGACATACTGTTTAGCTGCATTATCTGATGCTACCTCTTCTTCTGATTCAAGGTCTGCTCCATTTGTCAGGTCCTGTCCTTTAATCTCCAAACACAATGGCAAAGTGATTGCCAGTGATTTTATGCTTTTCTGTGCCCAGGACAATGGGATTGTTCAGCTGTCTGAAAGAGCTAATACATACTTTATGATGAGAAAGGAATAGCCAGAGCCACCAAGGAAAGGTGGGATTCTTTTCATCATTCTATAGCATCTTCAGCAGCAAATAGCATTCTTAATACTATAGGTTTAAAGTGCCCGAGGTTTTCTTGAAGTAGAAAAGCATGGCACACTGAGATAAAAAAATTCTCAGACATTTAATCCAGTTAAAGTATTCAAGATTCATTCTGAATTGTATTAGTCCACTGTGATTCAAAATGTTAAATGCTTCATCAAACACTATCAGACAGAATGATTTCAGTAGCCATCTGTGACAATGAAAGTGAAGTAATTGCACAGTGGGCTCCTACAAAAGCATATAATCTCCTGAAGCCTTAAAGAGGGACCTGTTCAACACTTGCCTGGCTTTTTACAGGCAGCCTCTGTGTCTGATATGTTGATGCCTTTCAGACTCATTAGAAACTATCATAGCTCACTATAATTAAAGTGTAGCCTTCTTACTGCAACAAGCTTCAAAAAGAAAAGAGAACATTTGCAGAAAAAGAAATGAACTTGGAGAAAATGAAAATAAAACCACTATTCACAGAGAGCACTAAAGACTGAGGCACAAACCTGCAGTGCACCTGCATGCACCATCCTTCCAAGAGATACCTGCTGGTCGATGATGTCTGAGGGACAGCTTTAGCAAAAAAAAAAAAAAAAAAAAAATTATTCTTTGTCTTCCCTTTTGATTTCAAAAACTGTAGACTGTAAGGGGTGAAATGCACTGCCATTATAGCCAAAAGAATACCTCCTGCTTATTTCAAAGTAAGCTTAATTTCACCTAGCGATTTCATATAAGACACACATGACATAGGCACTTGTCTCACTGTTAATTGCTCTTAGTCATTGTCCACTACCATTACTTTGCACAACTGTCCCAGTATGATTCCAGTCCATAGATGTTTTGGGATCTTTACTATAGTCACTGTGACAGTGAGTTTGATCTATTTATATCAATGATGATCCAATCTAATCTTAATTAAAAGTGATTAAAAATTAGTAAGAGACATAAGATGTGTCCTTAGTGTATTCTGCCAGATGAAGAAGAATGAACAGTGCCATCAGAACTGAAATAAAACCCTGTCTGTTTGCTCAGGTTTTATTGCAGTGCACCTGCATTGCTGGCACTTTTTCATAGTTCTGTTCTGCCACCAACCTTGCATTTTCATGGCTGGAAAGCAAGTAACTTCTGCCCTGGGAGGAGCTCACAGAGTTTGCTGATGATATTGCAGATCACGCTCAGACGCACACAGAGGCTGCAAGACTTCATTGACGTGGTCAGCACTTGACCCTTGCAGTAGAATGGCCTGCACAGTCCTTGAACTGAACATCCTGCAAAAGGCAGCAATGAAATAACTGGGTGAGCCCTGAAAGGGCAGTGGGCCAGGCCAAGATCAGCGTCCACAGACCATTGTTACACCTTCTGTGAGCACAGCCCACTCGTACAGCTCTGCTTTGGCCCCTGAGCTATGCCACCTCACTGCTTCACACCAGAAAGAAGAGAGCCTTCCACCAAATCATCACCAACCTGCAGTGCCAGTAGGAGAAATCCTAAAAGAAGTCAAATTACTATAGGGAAAAATGTAATGATGGCACACCGATATGTAGCTATAGGCTCTATTTATAATTTATGGTTTACAGACTTATAGTGTGAAATTGCACTATTATGCAGTATGATTTACAGTGTGAAACTGCTGTTTGTACTGTCAAGTATGAAAAAAGCAAGTTTCTAGGTCTTTTTTTTCTTATTAAACAATGAAGTTACATAAGTGAACAGCATCTTCTAAAGTGAAACTAACATTTTCACTTTCAATATGGGAATATTTAGTAAGAGATGAATATACTCACTGTAGCTAATGAGCAGTTTGGTCATATTCTGCTCCTAAAATGTCAGCTTGAACCCCAGCTTAGGAAAAAATAAAACAGGGAGAAAAGTGAAGCAAAGAGCATCCAGATTTAACAAAAAAAAAACAACCAACCAACCAACCAACAAACCACCAAAAACTTAAATAAATTGAGACTCTGAAGAGTGAGGAAATAAAATATGATGGAGACACAGCATTACAGCATTTAACTGGAAAATACAATATGTTTTCTCAAGCTGAAATCTGTTAGAGCTGATGCAAAGTCCCCTTTGTTGTACACTTGGTTTGCAGTAAGCCCTGTAAAAATGTAGAAGTGAATTTAAACGAGTTAGTATTTTAGGATTCATCCTCCCCAGTACATGACTGGAAAATGTGACTTTAAAATGAACTTCCCTTTGGCAGAGGAACAAAAAAGAAAAAGAGAGAAGAGAAGGAGGGAGAATAATCATTACAGAAAATAAAGAAAAGATAGTCAAGAGCTTCAGAGAGATTTGCAAGTAATTCACAAAAACTCAGTTACCACAGCAGAAATTACATCTGAGCACAGGTGTCTCCAGGATGATTTTAAGAATTGCTAGGATCACAGTAAGATAGATGTTCTTCCTTTTTGTAGGACAGGGAATCTGAAGCTAAAATGTTATCAGTGTTTGTGCCAAGGCAAAAGGAAGTCAACTGAGACTCCAATAGGTTTGGCTTCAAAATTGTGCTAAATTACTTGAAAGTTTTCTGGCCTTCATGAGTGTCTGGACATGGTCAGCCAAATTCACAAAGGAGGAAGTGACATTAAAAAACCTCTTACAATTAAAACTTACAATTAAAGAAATGTTTCATGTGATTACTTTTGCACATGAACACAGACACTCCTGCTGTTCTAATAGCACAACTGAGAGTCCACAGATAGGGCTTTCATATTAATGAATGTTATTTTTCACTTGCAAGTAGCATTGAAAGCACATGGATCTTAAACCATAGATCACTATAAATCAAATACCTCATGTTCAAAGTGGCCATCATTCACTTCTCTTCCAATGAACTATCCATTTTCTTGAGTATCTGTTTTGCCTGCTGTTCCTTCTACTGCTCTGTGATTGTAGGTATAGGTTTATTCACACTTGATATAGTGCCAAATTTTAGGCAAACAGGTCCAAAAATTCTTATTAAGAGAGTCTGCCATGTAAGTGCACAACAGGGGTGATGTCACATGGCTCAGATGACAGTGACATTTAGAACAGTGTCTAGAGGCTGTAAACAGAGTGAGAGATCTTTTTCCTTATAAATCACAACAGAAACAAACCTACGTGGAACTCTAGAGTATCTGGAAGAAAGAGAGTAAATGATTCATGGGGAGACATCACATTTGCAAGATCATGCTGTGGACAAACTCACTTCCAGCAACATTCACGGAAATGTTGTTCTTGGCTTAACCTTAATCTGCACAGTGTTCATCTTTCTGCTCAGCCTAACACCAGACACACGGCCAAGACACACCAATTATCTCACAGAGCAGATGCTGAGATCACATTGTCTACAGCATTCTGAGGCTCAGATCACAAATACTGTCACCTTGGCGTGGCCTTGGATTTACAGATCCTAAGCATCTGCGCAAACACATTCCACTTTGGGATAACTTGGATCAGTGAAGAAACAGGCCTCACCGAGGAGGCAGCAAAGAGCAATTGCAGCTGGGGAAGAGGGGAAGGAGCCAGCCCCTCCTGCCTCCATCAGCCCATCACACCCTGGCCACAGATCCTTTGCCGGCCTTAGTGGGTGCTAATTCTTCAATCTTGGCTTCACGTTTCTCACACTAGAGGTCCTCCACGGCTGGGTGAGGAATGCAGTGCAACCACACAGTAATTTGGACATCCCCACTTTGACTTTCTGAGCAGTTGCCTGTTTTCTGCTTAGTCATTCCACACTGCCAACTTTTGATCTGCTCGCACGGCCTGCTCCCAAGGCAAGAATAAAATGAAGAGCGAGGCTCACAGCTGTTAGCATCCTGTACCTCAAGGTACCTGATATCTTCCTCCCACAGGCAGATTTTCCATGCTCTCACTATGCCAAGTTTGTTTAAGCTTCAGAGGCAGGCTAAAAAGAGTAGGGAAAATTCCCTTTATCCCAGGTATAATGTGTTTTGCAGGACATAAACAGTCTCTGCCTTCCTAAGCAGCTCACATGGTGGGTCTTTGTTTAGTCATCCCCTGATGGGAAGGCACTCTGCACAAGCCCTTGCAGAATAACTCTCCTGGGTCTCAGCCCCAGGCTGCAAGGTGGAGGAGGAGCTGCTGCTGCTGCAGGTGAGGCTCAGCACCTGCCTGTGAAAACAGCCAGGCCGGGGCCAGAAGCAGCAATGATCTTCTCTCTGCTTGCTTCAGTCTCCCAGTCACTAATGGCAGCACAGAATAGAACAGAACTTTTTTTTATCCACTGAAAAATCAAACCACTGCACCTACCAATCCCTGTGTAGGGCTTAGGAGAGAATGATAAAATGCAACTATGATCTATGTGCTACAAATAAAGCTCCGTGAGAACTATTTACTTCCCCCTCCCTGCAAAATCTACCTAGAGCAATCGGCATTTCACATGTTTCCAACTATTGTGTTGATCAGCTAGCACACAGATCTGAAGGAGGAGATGAATTGCAACAATATAATAAACAGTTCACGGGAATGGATACAAACATCAGCTTTGTAGCTCTCCTGTGAATTGGATGGATTCCTGTAAGCTTTTATTTAACGAACAAGTAGCGTGAGTGGACTGAAAAACTATACAAGCCTTAAATGATTCAACACACTTCTGAAATACCAACGCTCCTCCAAATGCTTCCTTTTCCCAACTGTTTTTCTTTGGTGGGCAGATTTCGATCAGGTGGATTACCTGGTTTAGCTGCGGCTGTATTTCAAGCTGTTGTCAGCGAGAAAAGCAGAAAACGCCCAGGATGACATTATTGCAGGAAAGAAGTGCTGAGACTGTAATGCCCTCTCATTGTAATGGCCCATTAGTGCCGAAACATTACCTGCTCCTGATGGCAATCAGCCCGTACCTGCTAATTACTGCCACATATGGGTGTCATGTTGGCTTTTGCTACTTGATTTAGTTAGATATATACATAGGGCTATGAAGGGATCGTTAGAGGAAAACAGCAAAGAGTAAACAAGACAGTTTGTAAATATTTTTTTTTTTGCCGTTATAACTCATTGGCATCACGGAATTCTTGTATGTGAGATACCTATCAGAGGTGTCAAAATGGGAGGGGGACAAAATTAAAAGCAAAGAATGGCTTTATGCATTAAAAAGAAGAAAAAATAACAGGAGTGAGAAATAGCTTTAGTTTCACTGTTTTATGTCAATTGTGCCGGCTTGCTTCCCTTCACAGGATATCATTCATAGCTGTGAAAGTCTTTGGTGAACAGTCCTATATTTATATCACAGAGAACCCGTAAGACACAGCAACCCTGCCTCAATTTCACACGTTTCCTGAATCATCAAACGAAAAGAACAAAACATTAAAAAAATGTGTGAATCCTACCACAATAAGAAAATATCATTGGACCTCTAACATTAGAATTATTACAGCTGCAACACTTGCTGTTGTCTGTTTACATTTGCAACAGAAGAGGACAGTAAAAAGGAAGTTTTATGTTGTTTAGGTGCTGTTTAGATTTAGGCAGGAAGGCTTTTCAGCTGTCATCTCTTCAGAAATGGCATGTCCTAAAGACTTACACATTTCATTGGAATACAAGGCAGGCCACCACTATTTATGCTTTCAAAGTGCCACAATACCATGCTGAAAGTAAAGCCATGCAGAAACGGTGATGTTAAATACAGCTTACTGCAAATGCAGGAAATATTTTTGGTTTTTATTATCTATACCTCTGAGGATTTCTACCAGAAACCTACTGCTAGGAAAAGAGAAAAAACTTGCTGATATATCACAGCATTAGAATTGTGTTAGTTTGTGAAACATGTTTGGTAACCATGGGTACTAAACAATTTCATAAAGATTTCACATAATCTAGGAACTATAAATAGACTTGCAAACAAAGTAGGAGCTTAATTCAATATCCAAAGGTTGGGAAGCAAAATATTCTTTATAACATAATTTATTTCTGTGTGTTCCAACAAGCATTTCTAAGGCATTTCTGGCAATACCATAATTTCTTTTTTGGTGCATATCTTCTTTTCTAGCTTATCCTGCCCGACACTTGTGACTGGATCAAGGTAAGCCTAAGTGATAATGAACCAGGGAGTAATAATAAAGCCTCACTCCATTTATTTAAATTTTAGAGGAAAGTGTGCAGGATAATGTGTATCAGCCAATGCTAAGCAAATTTAACCAGGTGAAAGATACTTGGAATAGAGTATTTTTCCATATTATAAGATTTTTTTAACTCTTTGCACACTTACCTAAAAAAAGAACTGGATTTCTCATGAAGACTAACTGACAAATACAGTCGGCAGATCACTACCCAAATTTTGGATGACTCAACATGAAGACAATTCAGTCAATCAAATAATTAAACTCATGATCTAAAGCATTTTACAACAAAGCTGACAATAAATTAGTCTCAGCATTGCAGCTCCTGAAGAAAGCTTAGAAATTCGTGGTAATACAGAGAACTCGGCCATAATAGAGCCATAATAGTGGCTGCAATAATTATAACTTCTATTCATATTTCAGCACTCTCCTTCATCACCTTCACCTCTCCTTTCAGTGTGTGTGCTTTGAGAAGAAAAAGCACTTGTAGATTTTTGGGGAGATATTTCTGGTGTCAACACAGAAAAGTAAAGCAGCATCTTGTTTCAGGGTTACTCTGACACTCTGTAATGAAAACACTTCAGCCTCACAAGCTGAATCCGTCGTCAGCTTTGTGAACATGTTTGATGAGCTGCTTACCCACGTCTTTATTGAGCCTTCTCTAATTGCAGCCTAGCAAAAGCTGTACACATCTGTATTTTCTATAAATGAACTCCCATCCAGTCACAGATACCTAAGACTTAATTTTAATACAGGCTTCAAGCCTGACCAAGGCAACCTAATGGGGTCTGTGGCATAATATTCAAACTCAGCTGAGAATCAAAGTACTAATGCAGTGGGACTTGAACCACAAGCCACAGTTCAAGTCCTCATAATTCATCATCTGTTAATCAAATCACTCAGGGCTCCAAGGCTGTGGCTAGGCTGGGTGAAATAGCTGGCAGCAACGTTTGTAGTGAAGACAAAGGCTGGGAACACACAGAGCCAAATCCAAGCAAATGCTCCAGCAGTTCTTCCCTGTCAAACTAATTCATATGTGCTCAGTTTTTAATGAGAAATTCTTGATGAATTTAACACAAATGGCTATTTTCTAAAGGCTAACTAGCATATGGATTTATACTTGTAAAGCTGGGGCTAATTATAGATTTTTTTTCATGTTTTTTGGCCAGACTTGTCATTAAAGTGGAAAAATATGCACAATACAGCATTAAGGCAAAGAACTGTTTTTCTCATCCTAGCAAGAAGTTTCAGTTATTAGATTTCTTATTTTAAGATAAAAGTCACCAACAATCTTTTCTAGCACTGGCTGGCCACCATCATCTCTGTAGGGTTTTAATTTTCTAAAGAGGATTTTCATTACTTACCTGTTAGTATTTTAAAAGTTTATATTTTTGAGGGTTTACTGGGACTGTGGACATGGAACTAGCCCAGTGGATGCCCCAGGGGTTCCAAGATACACACTGGGGCTCTCCAACCTCAGCATCTCAGCAGCCAGCCCAGCTGGCAGGGACCCTGCCAAACTGCCCCAGGAAATCCACTCCTGCTGGGCAAGCCTCTTCTGAGGGCCAGTGGGACTTTGCACAGAGTGAAATCTGAGGAGAACCACTGCCATCCCACTCCAGAGGTGACCGGGTCACTTCCCAGCAGCCTCAGTGCTTCCCCAGATGTGCCTGGGAATGCATTTTGGATCATTAGCCAGAAATTACTTTTTCATGCAACAATATCTTTGCGATCATAAAAAGAAAACTTCTGAGAACAAAGGTGTTTAAACAAAACTTAGCATTTCCTTATTTTATTCCAAAATTGTGCTGGCTTTGTACCCATTAGTCAGCATCCTCAACAAGGGTCAAGCTTGTTTTTCAAGGTGTTATTGTAGTTTAGTTCCAAGACTGAAGTCCAGGGCATAGAGGGCTGAAAAGAATTTTTCATAATTTTTCTCTCCCTCCACCACCCTGATGCTGCCCAAAGGAATTCTGTGCAAAGGACAGGAGAAAGAGAAAAGTATTCTCTCAATTTGCCACTGACAGCCTCTTGGGTTTGACAGGCTGTGCCAGTCCTCCATGCCTCAGAAAACCATTCCTTATGCAACGACATAAGTGCAGAGTTTAAAGCTGGCTTCAAAATAGGAATTACTATGAAATCCAAACATTGTCTAAAAGGAAGCACATAAACAGCATAGCTTCCAGTATAGTATCACGAAAATCTGCATTTCACAGAGCTAACTGCAAAATGAAAGGAAAGAGATTACTCTCTCAGCTCTGCCTTGGGAAGCTGTTTGACCAAGTACATACAAGGCAGTAACTGTGTGCAAACTTAGGGTTCTCTATTAAAATTTGGTTTTCTATTTAAACTCAAACTCAGAGTTTTCTCTTCCACATTATCATCCTTGGGGTCTGTTTTGACTTTTCCAAAGGACAAGCAAAAACTCCACCACTGCTCTATTGAATTCCTGTTGCAAGGATGAATAACTCAAAAGGCTGAAGCCGCCTACTGTTACTGTGGTTACCAAAGTTTCCTACCCACTGAATCTGTAGATCAGTGCTCTTCCAGTCTGCATATTTCAAGCTTCTGTTCACTGAGAAATGTTTTTGTCTTTTCTATCTGCTGTAATGCAAACAACAAAGTATTGTTTACCTTTAAAGCTGTCTTTGACCTGCATCCTCCGTGTAGTGCCCCAGGCTGTGCCCGCTTCTCACCTGTTATTCATTTCAGGTGTTTCCATCGATTCCATCCCACTCCATAATTCCAAACCCTACAGAAAAACCAAACAAACAAACAAACACACACACACATTTCTTGCAGTGGAAGAAAAGGAATTACACCAAGCAGAGGACATGGAACAAGTTACCACCACACATCTCCAAGGATGTAAACTGTGCACCCTTGCAGGAATGATATAGCAGAGAAGTCTGATATACTGAGCATGTACACATTAATTGTGCAAAACTTGTAGGGCTCGTCCTTTAAAGAAGCACCAGACCTTCTAAACATAGATAATTAACTCTGAAACGGGCACACTTTTTCTCCTCCTTCTAAAAATTCTTTTGGTGAACACCAACACCAGCAGCAGGATGGCTCCTCTGCACTGTTTTGATAACAAAACTGGACATTGTTTTATAGAATTCAAATTGGCAACTTTAATACAGGGGAAATGTGTGCTTGGACCAAGGTACAAAGAAGTTATTGGTGCAAAACCATATCATAAGGTCATTCCTAGGTTCCATTTCTCCACAGATGACAGCAAAACCAGTAGAGCAAGATTTTGATGATATCAAATAACATATTGGATATTGTATATGCTTTGCAATTGCTCACTTTTGAAAAATGCACTGCCAGTCCCACTAGGAAACACACACAAATATTCATCTAACATAAAAGTGCAACAACCTGATGACATACAATGTTTGAGCAACAGTTCCTTGCCTGCATCCCCCCTTGGATTTTTTTCTCCATAGGGCATATACACTGTCAGAAGCACTTTCTTTGGTTCCTTTAAGATTAGCAGCAACTGTCCAGAGCTTTTAAAGTGAAGCAAACTCTCAAATCTTTTCAGGGTTTAATCAAATTTCATCTTACCTAATTTTAAAATACTGGTTTTTAATTTTCCTTTTAAAGCAGTACTTTTACTTTAAATTTAAGTTTTAAAACCCATAGGAATTTGTTTCAATATTTTGCATAAATTAATTCAAAGGGAAATTGCTTGACCTTAGGTTTTTTAATTTGGCAGAGAAGAAATAATTTTAACTGTCTTCATACAAAACCTATGTAGATTAATTTTAGTACAATATGCAGAGCTCAGCAAAATGCATTTCTGACTTCAGAACATGGATAAACCCTCCCCCTCACCCACAAAAAACACAAACCAAAACAAATTAACCCCAAAAGAAGCCCCTCCCCCCCCCAAAGGAATATATTTTGTCCACAAAAATTAGAGGTCATTGAACACAAAAGCAAATCCAAGAATTGCTGAAGACCTCTGTTTCCAGCACAGCTGCTACAACAGAGAATGAACTGAGCTGATAAACTCCCAGGAAACGTTGATGGGATGAATTAGAGCCTTCAGGGTTCACACCATATACAAATTAATGAGGTCTATACGTTGTGATGGAAGATTGGCCTCTGTTTGCCTTCTGTTGGCTGACAGTGCTGACTGTTTTCAGAAGCCTTTGAGAAACGAGCACATCAATGTTTTTAGGAACACATCACAGGACATCGTGGAGCTTCAGGGTCCCTGCCAGGACATCAAGGCAAGCCATTCTCGAGCAGAGAGGAGTGGGAGGCCCCTTCAGTGACAATGCTGCTGCCCATAAGCCCACTGACAATCAGATCTACTTACTGCGTCGCAATGCAGGTCCCCCAAGCCACTGGGGCTTTTGGAAAGCTTGGCCTGGTGAGTTCCTGTAAGCCTGTCCTTTCACACCGTGTGCTGTCAGATTTCTGATGTAAAGTTGGAACAACATTGTCATTTCCCACCAACAACTGACACCCTAAATTGCAAAACCAAGATGATGAGCAAAAGACACAGGGACTGTCCCAGGCAGTGGAAGCAGCTGAGTGGGACAATTACAGAGAATTACTGAATAGCAAAGGTGCAGACACAAAAGGGTGTTCGAGGATTTCTAAACTGCAAAGGCAGTGAAACACAAGATGAAGGCAGGTCTGATTTGGAAAACTACGCTGCTGTCATTATGCTACAAGGTAAATCCACAGGATGCTCCTCCCATCTACCTCCCACTTCTCTGGAATAAACCTCTATAAATCTTAAAAAATACATAGAAGAACTACCAAGAGTCAATAATCATACAAAGAACGGGACAAACCAAGCCCAGCTTTCCCAAATTTTCCTAATAAAGTCTTGATTAGATGTTCACTGTATTCAAAGAACAAATGTCTACTGAAAATTAATGATTTTTTATGTCATATTTGCCACTGTATGTTATTTCACTGTTGATAAACCAATGCATTTAAGATGACATTAGCAGAAGACTGATTTCTAGTTTCTGTTCCAAAGACAAATATGCAATTTTAATTCCATTTATTTTTGCAGTGCCTTTTAAGCTCAGCTCTGACAGAAAGGAAATCAGACATTTGGATAAATGAGCTAGGTTGATTGAATATTGATAAGCCAATTTTTAATTTATCAAGGTTATCTAGAGGAGCTAACCCAACGCTGCATACTAACAAGAAATATCAACATGCTAATTGGTGTGTACAGTGAAATATTTCTTTGGGGAAAGAGCTCTGGAAGGACTGGGATTATTAAAATTAGAACCATACAATGGGGATAGGAAGGGACTTCCTAGGGGGAAATTAAAAGCAGGTGACAAGTGTGACAAAGAGACTGAGATGAATAGATGGCAAATTTTGTATTTTACACTGACTGCAACACAAAAACCACAACACATGGGTCTGGGTAAGAAAGACATCCTCTGAGATGAGTACCTCTACTTTTTGACAAGTAGAGGTAAAATGGCACAAATAATGCTAATGTTTCACTCCTTCAAAATTTCACAGCAAGCCAGGTAACTGTTACAGTCCTTGCAATGCACACTCCACATTGTCAAAAACCTGCAAGGCTTGGCAGCCCCCTGCAAAATACAATGCCCAAACAGCTGAGAAGAAGCAAGTGAGCATTTTTTTCACTCTGGGGACTCAAAAATGAGCAAAGTGTACTGCAGGAAGAATAATGCCAGAGGAATATGTTAGAGTTTGGAAAAAAGGGCATAGAATCCTCTCTTGACTCATAGCAGAAATCTAACAAAATTACATTTCATAGGAACACTGGACCGGTAGCAGACATTCACACTTGTTCATTGGAGATAAATAATTAGAATCCTTCATTTCACAGATTTATCAATAATTTAAAAGCTATGTGAGACTCAAGTGAACATTAATGTGGGCAGGAAATATTAGAAATGAAGGTTTTTACAGGATTTCTTCCTCTCGTGAAGCTAAAAGTGCTGAAGCCTGACTTAAGAGCTTTGTGCTTTAGCTTCTGCTCACTCCCTGTGCCAGCAGCAAGCAGTGGAACTGTAGCACCTCACCCTGACCCTGCCTGACCCCAGCCAGGACAGTCCCAGCTAAGGCATTTCCACCCTGGCTGCTGGGAGCACCGGGCGGGAATTCTCTGCCACAGCTGCATTAAGATCTGATTTCACAGATGACTTCCCTTACTGCTGTCCTGCATAAAAGAAGTGTCTGATGTAAATTTCCTTTGTTAATATTCATTTTTACATCTTCTCCAGCCCTGCAAGACCTTACTTTCCACTGTCTTTCATCTGCACCCATGAAAGCACGTGGCAGTTGGATATAGATTGGATCCTCCAGATGTTACAATTTACTACTTTCAAAAATTCCTCTAATGCATTGCACTAACATTCTCTCAGTCTCATAGTTTGCAGCATATTAATGCTGTAGCTGCTTTACGCTTCAGAGATGGGTGCAAAAAATGTTCTTAAAATTTTCCACCACATGGGAACATCATTAGGCAGGCTCAAGAGGACCTCTGGAGCTCCCAATTCCAGCAGTGTGCTGTTCATGGTTTCACTGTTCCACGTGCTCCTGGCAGAGCTATGCCCCAGTCTGATGTCCATGCTTCATTCACGGTTTGATTCTTCACTGATCTAAAATAATGTCTCCATCCTTTGTTAACTTGGTTTATCTCTCATTAGGGATATCCTACTCACCTTCCCGGGGAAAATTCTTTTACACCTTGTACATTTGTCCCTGGCAAGTTTGGAATTGAATTTTTTCATCCACAACTTCACAACTGGTTACAATTCAGCACAAGGGACACTTATCTACTCATACTTTGTCCTCCTTTTAGGAAGACTTACGACCACCATCATTTGTCATATCTGCTCTTTTACTCCCCTCTCCCTCACATTTAGGGGACCCATCCAGTAGGACACAGTCTGATATCAGAACAGCCATTGAAAAGCTACTTTTTGATTCTATCTCAGCACCCAGACACTATTTCCAAAACAATTGACAATAGAGTTATAAATCCACCGCTATTTTTAAAAATTTGCATACAGAAAAATTGCATTTCTTATTTTTTCTGAAAACCCTGATGTTTCAGAGGGTTACAAAGAAATAAGCTTGTATGTTTCCTACCACAAGAGCCCTGAGTCCACCCCAAAACTCCAAACTGAATATTCGTAATCAGATTCTTACATTTCAGCAAATAATTATCAAACAGGTTATTCATGCAGAAGGTCTAAAGCTACAATTTTGAGACATCATAATTTGTTGCACTCAACGCATCATGAATATATCCATCAAAATCATGATAAAGGAAAAAGACACTATTGTACTTTAATAAAGGAAAATAGGCCAAAAATTGTTTAAAAATGTTTCTAAATTCTGTAAACTATATTATATTGGCACAATTCTTTTGTGCTTGAATAGGATATATGTTTTAAGTTTTCAGCTGTGACACTTCAGTGACATAAGTTGGCATTGTCTTATCCCTTTCAGAGAGAATGCAATGAGCATAATGAAGCTGGAAGTGACAGAGGCATAATCTGCATTTGATCTCTTCTGAATGACCCACAGTTCTGCTGTGGTTCAATTCCTCTTATCTCTTAGACCGTATTAATTGGAAATAGAAATCTGAAATATTAAATTGATAACGCACGGCTTTTAATTTCCTTCAGACATTATCATCCCGCATCAATGTGCCCAGCTCTGAGGACCTGAGAATCTCTCTGTGAATTAATGATGCATCTCCATATCTGCCTGATAAAGATGGACGGCTCTGACGACGTTTACATCTGATACTATTAGAGCCTCTCCAATGATAATCATTAACAAGTCCATTAATGAGAGCATATTTCCCTGAGGCCCTATGGCCATTGGACATTGTAATCTAAATCTATACTCTCCAGAAAACTCTATTAGAAAGCAATGAAGTAAGTCCCTGAACTGTACAAAGGTTATCAGCCACATTATCTCACTGAGCAAAAAAGATGAAGGAGGTTTCCTTCAGTACTGGCAGTATAGAAGATTAAAATGTACAATAGTATTTTCTCTTAACAAATAACTGTATTACAAATACATTGGCTGAAAGCCGCATTCCAGCGGCTTCAAGCCACTCATACTCAAACCCTTAACTTTCAGAAGTTTGCATTTAATTGGAACAATACAGTCCAGAAACTCATCATACCGATAAATATAATCATCTAATAATAATGTTAAAACCCCAATCCTGTTGGCTTGAAGTCTGCATCCCAACTTACACAGATTTGATTGAAATAAGAGCTACTGCAATATGCAATTCCTTATTCGCCGGTAGATAAAACTAGAGTTCAAGAAACAGAAGAATTGCTTTCATTTCAAAATGATTTTGTTATAAAAATATCCTCATCAATCTATTTTCTGTGAAACTGATTTCACCTCAGACCTAACAGGGATGATCATTACCATACAACAGGCATCCGAGGTGGCAGCTTCAGAGCAGCAAATATTGCAGACAAAAACAGTTGTTCCCAAGTCCTTATTCTTATGACAAGAATGAAGTGAGAGGGCATCACTGCTCCAATCTCTCCCTGATCTAAGCTAGGAGTAAGCACAATTTCAGACTCCTGGATCGTGTACTTGGTATCCTTCATCTGGGTTAAATCAAAAGTTTGCTGAAATCAACAAAATATGAAATCCTAATGTAAATGTGTTTTTGAGGAGGAATATTTTATTTTTTAAATGGCCAAAAGCCCTTACTTAACTGTTCATTATTATCATTGAAAGGTTCTTCAAGAATGCAAAATTTCCCAGAATGTCAGCATTATGTAAAGCAAAAGAAATTATGCCCAAAATAAAAAGGGAAAGTATGGATCAGTGTATTGAAGTCATGGGTAGACACTGCTGAGAAACATCCCTACACCCTTCAAGTTCATTACTAAACTGACTCCATTTTACCACCAATCTGCCCTGGCCATGATGGATTTTGATTTTGCAGACAAGCATGCATTTGTCTTAAGGCATTATAGAAGCTGAAAGACAATTGTTTATAAATTACTTGCTCATGTTGCAATGCAAATATAAACACCTCAAGAGTTATCACTGGTCATTCAGTGTTTTTAGGATTATGTCTTTTTTAGCCCTAGCGATAAAAATCTATTGGTATTTAGAAGATATTTATGTTGTTCACTTTATGCACCTTGGGATGCATAAAGATCTGACAGGAGACTGTTAGCACAGGTACTGAACACTAATACCTCTTCATATCTGCATCATACCCATAACAAGGCCTGTGCTTTCTTAGCAAACTGAGATGAGAAACAAAATAATATAAGATTCTTTGCTTTTTTCTATGTAGCCTCTGTTAGAATCAGAAGAGTGAATTGGCTGAACCTTCAGTTCAACCCCATATAAGAATCTCTGTCTCTATAAATAGTACCTAATTTAGAAGATCTTTAAACCACTTCTGTTTCCTCTTAAGTCTCTCTCAGATTACCTGGGAGATTACACACAATGCCTGTGTCTCTACTTAGTTTCCTTAGCCACGTTAAAATGTCAAGGCTTCTTAGAGGGAAAAAATATACTTTAAAAATCCACTCATTAAATAGTGCTCTAAGCTGGAGGAAAAACCCATTTTGTAAACAGTCATGTTAAGAGTATCTTAACTTCTGAGCTATTATTACTTTTTTAGAATTTAACATTTAGGAACAGAACTTGGAATTTCACATAATATGTTATAATTTACTCAGCGATCATCAAGGTCACTCCTAAGCAACTGCTCGAGAAATATTATAAACAGAAATGTAAAGCAAGTTCCGTGTTATAAAATACAATGAAGCATTTTAAAATCCAAATCCCTTCCCTCCCTCTCCAAGGGAACAAATTCTTTTTTCCTGGAAACCAGCGTGCTGCTAGATTCAGACTCTGTTTGCCAAATCCGAGTCTGAGCGAATGTTTCACAGTGAAGACATAATACCTTGGAAAGAGAAAACACACATAACGAACCTGACAAGAACAGCAGTGCACACAGGGCTCAGCCATGGGAACAAGTACTGTGCCAGAATTAATCACATCCAGAAAAGTACGACTCCTTCATGTTCATCTTTAGTGCTTGCCAATGGTGCTGACAACTTCTAACATGAAGCAGTATATTAAGAGCTTTTCTGAAAACCTGCAAAAAAGATTAAAGGATGGTGATAAGTCTCTTCAGACTCAGCTCAAGCAATAAATGGCAATGAATTTGCTGGAACACACTGAAAACCCTGTATCAGCACACAAAGGTGCTTGATCCATATTTGTGATAATTCACAAGACAGCCTGAATTCCAAGTTCTCAGTGAAATGTATATTTCCCGGTATATCCAACCACCTGCAGAGTTCTAACAATGCTGGCTCATCCTTTACTGCACTGGCTGAGCAAAACACCAGGCTGAGCTCTGCACCACCACTTCTGCAAACCCAGTTGAATTCAAAGTCTTAACAAAAGCATTTTAAAAAACCCAGCAAAAACAACCCAGAAAAAAACCCCAACTTACTCCATTTTTACTATGCATAGCATATAATTTTTTCTCATAGACTGAGTGGTATTTGCTTCTTTTGGAAAACCAATTTTTTTTTTTTAGTGGCTTAGAGGAGCCTCTGCAAACTGCCTGAAGCAAGTTTTTCCTATGTATAAGCATCAGTTTAGGATTTTCAAATCTAAAAAGATTTATTGAATCATCATTGCAAGACCATTTCTCTAGTATTCTACATGCACAAAGGATCACTGCCTTCCAGTTCTATTTCAAGAAAAGCATTAACTATTGTCTGTTTTCAGGATCCATTACATTCTGCTCAGCAATCTACTAATGTATGACTTGTACTACTGAACCATCTCCTTGAGACTTGGCATCTTCTAAACAAGAGAGTCCTCGGCAGGAACTCAGCTTTCATGGTAATAAAATAACACAGAGGTTTCTAATTACCTCTGGACAGTTAACCTTCATTGATTGTCCCACGACTCCACCACGTCAGTGTTTCTGGAAATCACTCCTCACAGACAAGCTCTCCAAACAGTTGGACTTTGCAGGACAGGAAAGAAGCCCGTTTTAGTGACTTAGCAATAATAATGAGAGTTATACAAAGTGCTGAAATGAAAAAGAAGAGAGAAAACAATAAATAGTTATATAAAGGTTTGAAAGAAGGAAAATAGGAGGGAACAGAGAAAGTTTAAGTGGAAAGGCAAAAGCAGGTAGAAAGCAGCAGAATGGGAAGAACACTCAGGGGCAAATGTAGGAATAGCTCTTCCTTTTGCTTCTCTATAAGCAGAACAGTGGCATGCCAAGTGTCTAAAACCAGATATATACACAAGGAAGTACTGTACAATATCCTGTTCTCTAGTCTTCAGCAGTCAGGATCACTTCAGCAGTCAGGATCAGGCTTTTCCAGACTGTAAACTGCAGAGGAAACTAGTTTCCATAGACAACTGTTCCCTTAAGTGTTTAGATTTTACCATGAAAGAAAAAAACCCCAAACCCAAAATACTTAAATGCATTTCTCTAGATTGGTCTTTCTGGAGCTTCACACACACTTTGTGCAAATCACTTGGCAGTCTCTTTTGGCTAGAGGAGTTAGCTGGTTTTGGCAGCTCACTGTCGCAAAAAAGCTTTCAGTAACTTTTGTTAACTTCCTTGTATGTGGTTATAAATGAACCTTTCTCCTCTTTTAAAGTCACAGCAGTGTGGGGGGGCCCACAGAGCTTCAGGCAGGATTATATTTATCAAGGCTGTTGCTACAAATACTACTTTTACAGTCTCAAATGTCATCTTAAAATCTAAACACCTGCAGGTCTCTGATATGGTTACATCAATTGCAATTCCTTCAGACAACAATAAACTGTCAAATCTGTTAGGTTTGTGCTGCTTTCCCCTTATCTTCTGCTTTTTTAGAATCTGTGACAGCTTTATGGGAATGCATTATTCCTTGGGAAATATGCACAGCCTTTTCAGTGAAAGGCAGTATTCACGACTTCTATAAGCAGCAAAAAAAGAGCTGTAAATGGACTGAGCAATTTTCTTCACGGTCTCAATGTAAATAACAGGTAACAGGAGACGTGCAGAACTCGCTGCAGATCCCCACGTTGTCTTGCTTCTGGCACACACTTGCTGCTTTGTACTGGGGGAATGAAAGCTGCATCATCTTGAGTGCCTGATGAAATCACGAGGCAAGAGCAATCTTCTCTTTTGTGCTGGGCTTATTGTGATATCTTCCAACTCAGTGGCGGTCTGAAGCCACAGTTTCTGATAACCTCCTGGCCGCCACAGAGTACGTATAAACTTTTAAATCTCAGAGTTGCTGCTACGTTCAAGCAAGTATTCCAGTTAAAATATTTGTCTTCACAATTCTTTTCACACTAATTTTCCAGGGAATTTCAGATACTAGTGAGTGTGCACCTTTCCAAGCGTGACAAAGGGAGATGTCAGACAGCAGAAACCCCTCTTCCAGATCGAGGTATGATCTTTCAAGGTATGAAAACTTGCAACAATCATGACTTCTGCACCAAGAGCTAAGCTGAGGTTTACTTTGTCCGAAAGTCAACCTTCATGAAACTCTAGACTAAATTAAGTACAAAGCCTATGCGAAAGTCTCCCGCGATTGTCCTGCAATTCTGAAATCTATAATGCAAGAGGGCTTCAGAGGAGGATTAGAGTACTAATCTGGATCTCAGAAATGCACTCCAAATACAAAGTCAAATATTTCCCCACAGGCAGATGGCCTAATTTTTCCATTCTCTTCCCATTTTTAATTACACAACTGATGCAAGCACTGACTCTCAAACAGGACATAAATGCAGTCCTACAGAAAAATATAGTTTCTAAAACCACTTCCACCCTTCTTGGAGGGAATTGGATTTCAGAGGATTTCTAAGATGAGAACTAATTTTTAAAAATGAGTTTAAGTTTTTTTTTATTCAACATATGTCTAGAATTACTTGAAAACTAATCTTCACCCTAGCAACCAATTGCATCCCAAAAATAACTTCCTAGATAGGTAGCTTCTAATATTTCAAAAGAACAACTACAATGTGGCATAATTGCAAGGGATAGTTTGATAGTACACAGAACATAATTACATGGTATTTCATATCTGAGTCATCCTAGGAATAGAAATGGAAGGAAGCAATAAAATTACTCAACCACAACCTTAAAATATTCTAGCCAATAAATTTAAACAGCCAACAACACACTGAACACATACATGGCACAGGCAGCTCCGGGTAAATTATGAAGCACCTGGCAAATACTGTTAATTCCCTTGCACCTAAGTTAATTGCACATTCAAGCAAGCAATCAGATATGATTAAATTACATTTTTGGAAACTACCACATGGTTCAGGCTGAAGGAAGACAGATTAAAATAGACCTTTGAAAGGTAGTACTAATTAGGCAAAGTCTTAATTCTACTCCTCTCAGCTTCAAAATTGCAGGGACAAATTCTCCTTTCAGAACCCTGTGTGAAAAGCAGCTGTAATCACCAGGACTGTACAGGTATATTGAACACAGGGTTTTAACCTCCCATTGAAAATTTATTTTGACCTCATTTATGCTCCAGAAAGAAGTATTCCATAAACAAGAAATCAAAATTTATTTATTTATTTTTAATTATTTTTTTTAAACTAGGTTTTCCCAGTGCCTTAGATCACCAATCCTAATTCATTCAAAAGGCACTAACAGAGTTAGGGAATGCTGGAATATTCTGAAAGAAGGATGTCTAAGAAAACAGCTAACAAGCAGCATTACTTGAGAAGAGAAAACAAGAAAGGAGAGTAGGAAGATGGGATGTCAGGAATCATCTGTGAAGCTGTTTTCAATAACTCAAAATGCATGATGCTGCATACCACCCATATCATAAATTGCCTCATCTCTCTCTCTCTGACATCTCCTCTAACCCAACCTCATTTTCCATTTTGATCAAAGTAACCTGTTCCTCACTGACTTTCTTAATACCCATCTCATTCTTACTTAATCATGGAGCTGGAATACTTTGAATTCTTCATAGTACCAAAACATCTTGGTCACCTCAGATCTCCCTTCTATCTCCCATTTCCATTTCTAATCACATTAGACACTCTGGTAAATTACTAAGCTCAAAAAAGGTCAGTTTTCACCACAGGAACCTAACACACAGCAAAGCCTATCCTGAACTTGAAGGACCTCTTCCTTCTCCTGCCATACAAAACCTCAAGCTTCTGTACATGCAGCACCAGGAAACTGACTGAAAAAAGATCACAGAACAGAAAAAGTGGGGTTTATGTCACTGAAAATCACTGAAGACAGCTTTGTAGACCCAAGCTAGTCAGTATAACCATGCTGTAATTATTGCTGTTAATGACAACCACATTTTATCCTGATTGATGCTCTAGGTCACTGCATCCTACCTAAAGATGAGTGGCATGCACCTGAGGCAGAGAGAAATCTCAGTTCACACTCAGAGTCTATCTAACGCCATGCAGTCTTTCAGGCCTTTGTAATTGCCAGGAAAATAAACAGTATATTTTAAGCCTTCAAAAAATGTACAAATATATGTTATGATTAGCAGCACTGTGTACATGGTGAACATTGAAGAGTTATAGAAAAAGTCAGGTGTGTTTGTATTTTTAAGAATATACTGATATACCTTTCCCATTTTTCTCTTTCAGTGGAATAGAGTTTTACCACACCAATACTTTAAGTAAGAGTTCATATAGTTTAGCATAAAGAGCTGGGAAATGTTAAAAGAAAACTGAAAATCTCTGGTTTTATGAGTTGTTCTAAGAGCTCAGGCACTTGGAAAGCAGCAGCAACCAACTCATTTACTTCATATTATATTTTCCCTCTTGCAGAATATAATTTGTTCATCAAATTTGTATTACTGAGCCCCAGAGTGGAATATTTCAGATGAAGACAGAAAGGACAAAGTGTGGGTGGATAGACACCAAGTGCTTGTACATGCCAGACTGCCTGATCGGTGAAAAGGAATTACTCATAAATGGGACTTCTGAGAGAAATATTAGGCACAACTGTGCTTCCAAGGCCTGTAAAAAGAGAGACAGCCTCCGCTCCATTCCAGGTAGAACTAACCTAAGTAGCACATTAATTCTTTTCTGATTTCCATGACTCATCTAGCACTAGCAGAGGGCCTGATCTTGCAAGATATATCTTTAGCAGCTGTGAACTTCATCCTGACAGGTCACATGAAAAAGCACTGATACTCCTACATTAAGCAAAATCAGTTACTTAATGTAATTGATATGCTGCAGGGGGATCTAGAGGAACTCCCACAGGTCCCTCATGAAAATTTATCCATCAGACCGAGGGAAGAATGGATAGTGTCCTTGACTTTGGGTGAATCAATTTCCTTTGGACACTCCTGAATCTTTTCAGTATGAAGAACTCGTAAGTCCCATGGGCAAAAGAGTATGTGTGAAGACCTTACTATTTGGGGTTTTTTAATGGACTGATATCATCAAGTGCCAGTATTTAGAAGCCAATTGCCAGGAGAGAAAGATCTAGAATCCCACAGGAAAATATTTCACTCTATACCTGCCTTATCTGCTAGAGGTTTAAATTCTGATTAGACCAAATTGTGATACTAATGAGGAGCTTCCCTGCTCTAGCATAAACGTATGTATTACTACAACTATATGCTGATAGTGCCAATATACATTGATATATGCCAGTTGCCCTTCTTTACAGTATCTATAGATACAGACACACAAGAAATGGTTACACACGTGCAAAGATACAAATAAACAGAAGTAAACAGATGGTCTCCTACAGTGACATCATCTCTCTTTCACTCTCTGAAGCATTCTCACTTAACTCGTTGGCTAAACACTGAGGAAGTATTTTGGGCTTTGAAAAGTGTCCTGATCAGAACAGCAACAGCAGCAGAAGTGCAGTGGCATGAATATTACCACCAAAGAGAAATTAATCAAAGAGTCTGAGGAATAAAATTGACAAAGACATTTAGTCAAATGACCTCCTCTCTTTTTTAAAGTACCTTCTTTGTACCTTCATAAGAAATACAGCATACATCAGTCTGCATGTGCAATAGGGTGGAAGGGTAAAGCATTCACATGTCTTTCTTGTTTTGAAGCCAAAGTTCCCACATCAGTCCTAAAGAGCACTATATATCAAAGTATTACATAATTTAACTGCGATATCTTCCAGAAACAGCACTTGCAGTTTACACACACAGAACAAGAGAACAGAAGTTCTCTTTTCCAAGAGAAGCAGACAGAGAACGTTGCAGCTGTCCCATGAACAGGCATGTGTGACGTGTGTGCCCTTCTCTCAATGAACAGCTCGGCCACAGGAACGTTTCCATAGAGCACGGCAGAAATTACAGAAAGCAATGGTAATCTCCAAGAAAGTCTCCTGCTCTTTGAAATGAAACTGATGGTACAAGCACGAGTTGCCTCCTGCTCTACCACAGTGGCTTGTGAGCCATTCATTGATAGCTAAATTTAAAACTATGAGTCCAAGTCATTGAACTCCCTTTAATGAACAAACCAGACCAAACCAGCATAGTTACAACATTGTCTCCAATAAAGACACGTCATAAGACACACAACTGCAGTAGCAGCTTTGCAGATTCCAGAGGTACACCAGAAACAGATTTTAAAAAATACACACATCTATATATAAATTATTCATCTCATAATTCTATACCACGGGCTTGATTTTTGCTCTGCTGCAACTTCCTACATTTTCCATAATAAAATTATGTCACTCCAAGTAAAACTTCTCCAGGAAGTGTGCTTTTGAATGGGGAGTGCTTACTGTTCTTAAGCAAGAGTTTCTTCAAGGGGCTAAAGAGACTGGAAGGTTTTACAGCTGAACCATCAGTACAAATCTAGATGACATTGACCAATGGAATTTGGTTACCAGGGCATTAAGGAAGCTGTGAGTTGGTTCAATCACACACACACACCTGCAGACTGAAAGTGTTTCTACCTGAAACCAGTGTGTTTGCATTGCTAGAAAGGCCAATAATTGGATAGGAATGAGAAACAGCTATTCTCATACTTCAGTCTTTCTTTCAAGTTTATTTACAAGGAACACAGGCACAACAAAGAGGAAAAATCTTGAAAGGTTGGCTCCTATTTCAAATCAGGTTGTGCAACAAAGCCTGTAGAATTGCTATTCCAGTGACTTTCCTGAAGCTGAATCCTTGCTTTGAAAGTTAAGATCACTATCTGTAGCTTCTAGCTTTTTTTGCAATTTGTATTCAATAGAGCTACCAGAAACCACTCCCTCGAACAATACCTGGTCTTAAAAAGGAGGATAATTCATTCAACACTGGGACATTCTTCAACAACTTTTCAGTCAATCACAGGGTTAGTCTGCCTTATTTATATGACACTGTACCTGAATGATAAATTAAATTATACTAATTAAAACAAAAATAAATTAGCAAAAAATCTATTTAAAACTAATGTATAAAAAGAAAATGTAACAGAAAGTTGGACTTTAATCGTACATGCATTGTCTAGTCAAATACAACCTCCTCTCAGCAATTATTTTATTTACGTTGGCTTAATACCATTTATTATGGACAAAATATCAAATATCACAAAACTGAAAGCAATAGTTTGATTAAAATCATGGCAAAGAGAATTCTAAACTCACCTTGCATGGTTTCATTTAGTAGCACTTCAATGTATTAATTCTAAAATGCTGGTGATTGTATAAGACTTATTGCACAGCTCAACAGCTGGAACAGGTTATTAACATCGGAAAATTCCACTAAGGAAGTAAATCAGAATCTTCAATAACAGATATGTATGATACCACTTTTTTCCTTTCCTTCACTTTTACATTAGCATCTACCCAATTGCTACACCTCACAAGATGGACAGAGGGTCAGATATTGTACAAGTGAATGCAATCTAATGCCAAAAGCATCTGCTATTCCTTTATCATTTGTAATTTCTCTTTTAGTCTTCTGGGCAGATAATTAAAACAGCTTCATGCAAAAAATTGGCAGTCACCATGCACAACCAAAGATAAATCACCTTTTTTATATCCTAGCATGTTATAAAGCCACAACTTGTATGGAAATAGCCATGGCATAGAAACAATGGCTGGCTGAAATCTACTCAGTTCTTCAGCTGTGGTTTTTTTCCAGGAATACACTTTACAATATTAAGCCATCCTAGTCCTTTCTTTAGAGGTTCAATGCTGCTTCTTAAGCAGCCTCACATGGAATGAGTTCCATATAATATCACTGGTTTTGACTTTTCATTAACTTTGGTTCACAACCCCTACTTTCTAGGACTGATAAATTCAACTTGCACTGCAGTGGTTGTTTCAGTCCAACCTGTGTAATAGCTCTATTTTTTTTTTTTTCATAACTAGTTTGACTTTTTTGTTCTACTTCTCCAAGTAGAAGAGCACATTTTTTTAAAACTAACTTGCAAAAAATCAACAAACGAGAAAAAGTTTAATTTGACAATTCCTCCTTTGCAAGCCAAACAGTGAAAAGAACTAGCTGTTATAACTGGTTGTATCTAAATTGTTTAAAAAATACAAAAGTGGGGAAATCCTAATAAAAAAACTGCAACATATCAAGTAGAAAAGGAATGCTCCAAAAAAACACTTGCATGAGTTGACTCACTAATAACAGAAAAAGATTTTTGTCTTTCCCCTCACCACACCCTTTAAAACACGTTCCTGTCCTTCCCAGCTTTGTTCTCTGCTTAAAGGATTTCCTCCCTCCCTGTGGCCACTATGGACTGCTAGAGGAGAGTTGTTTTTTCTTCATTGAGTTCAGCAGGCTACAGAAGAAAATGAAGAGGTAAGGGGGATCCCCCTCTTCAAAATGGTGAGGAATAATTTCTCTCTGGCAGCAAGTCAAGGAAATGAAGCAGGCAGATTTAGGATGTACTTCCAGCAAGGTCCCAGCTGCTAATATCAAACTGTAAAGGTAGGACCACTGAAGGAGCTGAGATCACCCCAGATTATGGGAGCAGAGAAGAAAGGGACAAGAATTCCATGGGCGATACATGAAATGGTTTCCCAGGAAGAAGAAGAAACATTCATAACATATTGACCTCTCCTCCTCCAGCCCACAGAAGATGTTTACCCAGTGAAATGCCAACAGCCCAGGACTCACTTGCTTCGTGATTCAGTGAAGCACTGATGTCAATAGCTGGATTCCAAGTGTGAGAGAAATGTGTGCTCCTTAATAACCCTGACTTTTCACAGCTGACCTACTGCGAGGTCCCAGAGTGCTGTGCCCATTAGTCTGCAGACAACACGTTCAAAACACCTCTGCTGCCAGCAGAGTGCTCAACAATTTCCATCTAGTAATTTCAAAACCAAAACATTTATTCCTTGAAGCCAGCTGACAACGTCTAATGCTTTGACCTCCAGAAAGCACGCAGCAAAAATTACCCCCAAAACATGGTATGACTAGAAAGATGTAGCTAGAAAACTGATGTCTTGACTGCAGGGACAGAATGACTCTTGTCCCCTTGTCCCTCATGGAACCGCCTGTGCTGTCCCTCTGCCCTCAGATGGCAAAGTGACAACTACGTGTCTGCTTGTTCAAAATGCAGTCCCCGTGGCAACCATTGCTTCCTATTGTATCACAGAAAAATCATAAAAAAACATGGTAACTAGGAAAGGCAAGCAGGTTAAAAAGGTTACAGCGCTTCCAACAAAACAGCTTCATACTGTAGCATGAATACATATACTAGGGTGTAAATAACACAATGAATAATGGAAGATTTACTGCAGGGCAGCAGCGAGGAAAAGGCTATTAGACACTTAGGCATGAGTAACATACCTCATGGTTTATTCATGCTTTTTGCCCCAGTGTCAAACGGGCAGGTATCCACATCCCCAAATTTTTAACAACTGTTACTCAAATGCCTCCTCCTGAGCAGAATTAGGATAACAGCCAAAAACCAGATGAGCAGGAGGAAAACGAGCTGCATTTCTAGTGCCAGAGGGGATGCAGAGAAGCACAAGGGCGATTTGGGCACTGGGGCGAGCCGAAGCGGAGGAGAGAGCAGGTGCTGCTCTGCACACCAGCTGACTGCCACCCCCCAGGGCCCTCAGCCTGGCACCTCCGGCAAACACCAAGGTCTCCTGCTCAGAAACAACAATCACTGGAGCATGAGGCCTCTCCAGCATGCTGAAGCCCTTTTTCCTGGTACCCATTCCCAACAAGGGCAGCTAGGACTGCTTCAGGCTCACAGCCTTTGTGAGCTGGCAGCCCTGGATCCCGTGCCCGCTTCCTTCACAGAAAGGTGTTTGGGAAATACTGACAAGCAATGCCAAGAGAAGTCTGATGGACATCTACCACATTAGCCTTTGGTTGTGTACACTGGGTGTTGGAAAAAAGGAGGAAATACAAAGTTCCGAAGAATTTTCTATGCAAATCTAATTTTTTTATGGCTTTTAATGAGTTTTAAATAAACCTTTTATCAACAGGCATATTATACATGAATTAATGTATTAGAATTAAATGCAAAATGTGTTTGAAAAGATAAAACAGGGCAGCACTCTTGGCTGTCACTTGTTTCGCTGAAATACTGCACTCCTTTTACAGTACCATCAAAGGTCTCCTCATTACCTTTTATTTGCTTTATTTCCCTATAATATATTTACATAAAGAATAAAATGTCATAACTTCACACATTGTGACGGGGATCTGGATAACGAGGCAGGGAGAGTACCTTTGCACTTCATAAAGGAGAGCTCAAAAAAGATTTCTCTGAAGAGGGAAGTTTACTGTTGCATAAATCCATCAAATACAGTGAAAAGAGTATCATATCTCATAGAAAGTGGGCAGTTCTGGAACATTTGTTGGGCTCTGGGCCTGATTTTATCTTGTTCACTCTGATGAAATCCACAGCAAATCTATTTAACTCATTTTGTATCACCTTACCCACAATCAAAATTTTGTTCAGAGGCACAAGTTCCCCATCAAAATATATTGATTTCTTTCCCCTAAGATGTGACTTACCAAAGATGACACCAGATACAGCTGTCAAGTCCAGTACAATGCTTAGGTATGTCACCAAACTGACATCCAATTCAAATTCCTTCTCAAATGAAGATCCTCTCTTTCCCTTCCTAAAAATTTCCTGACACAACAGAATGAGGTACAATACGCTAAGTACACAGAATTTTAAAACTTAATTATCAACAGTTTTAAATAACACCGTAGAGCATCACTCATATCTTCATTTGTAATTTTAAAAGACAGTGAAAATAACAGTGCCACCAGTATCAACTCAAGACTAGTTTTGCAAAGAGAACTGGCCAGTCCTCAGGTACTGATCAGTATCTTGGTTTGGCACTGCACATGAAATACAATGGTACAAGTAGTTGTAACCTGGTTTATGGATCAATAATTCAGTTATTCATTGAACAAGAAAGAAGTATATCCACCTGAATTATTCAGCTTCCTTCCTGTAGGACAATGACGTCCATTTTGGAAAGATGGGAGGCCAAATGTTTCTTTACAGTCTTAGCCACAATGACATAAATAAACACTGCTAAGTTTTATTTCACAACAGCATAAATCCTTAAAAACTCCACTGCCTCCAGCTGTAGAAAAGTGACTTGATAACAGAATCTTTTTAGCTTTTTACAGAGCATCAGTGAGAGCGGTCTTCAAAGATTAAAAGGGTAGAATTTTGTTTACTACTTAGCTTGCACCATCTCTATGCACAACACTGCCCTCTGCATTCGAGCGGATCTCGAGAAAAGCCTCCTCACTTTGAAGAGCTGTGTGTAGTAGATAAATTACACACTAATTAATATGGTGACAGATGAGACACACGTGAGGTTTGTTTGGTTTTATCCACTTGTTCCTAAAAGCCACAATTAGCCACATGTCAAAACAGACCAGTGCTAGACTGCACTGCAATCGATGTGCAGATGTCAGCTCTCACCTATGTTTCCAGATTTGATATTTCAGGCATAGCTGTTTGGGTTCCTTCTTTTTCCCCATGAGGAGATCAAAACAGCTAACCATTTTCAGTTTGGATTAGTAGCTATTGGCTTACAAAATTATATCCATACTTTCTATATATGCCAGAAGATCATTTGCATTCATATACTTTGAGGATGAAATATTCTTTGTCTACCTGTGAAACGGTGCATTTCCTGAGCTGAGCTGCACACAGGAAAAAATTCCCAGAACCTGCCACTTCTATTTTTTTTGCTTCTTCTTCTTTGGATGGCCAAGCTGTCGGTGTTGACTGCCTTGTTGGACAATGAGCAATGGCTGTAGTTCTGAAGAGAACAACTACTTTGAACCGAGTTCACAGAAGTCAGTGGCCTAGGCTGACAACACAGAAGAAGGAAGTGAATACTCTCATAAATATGGTTGGCTTCAAAACCTTCCCCATTCACGAGACAGAGTGTGTGCTAGCAAATACACATACACCTACTTCATATGTCAACTTCTACATTTTAATTAATTTGTGGCCACAGCTCCATAGACTCATTTGGTAAAAGGAATTAAAACCAAATGCTTGTTCAGACAAAATTCTGCTATGCAAACCCCAAGTACAATTTTGTTTTTGTTATAGCACAGAGGTAATAAATGTCAGAAGACTAAAAGCTCTGCAGAACATAACTGTCTGCAGGCCAATATTCAAGAGGAGATGAGATTAAAATAGTTTTAACCTTGATTATCCAAATTGCAGGAAAATGAGTTGGTGTGACTGGTATATTAAACACTTCAAAAATACCTTCCTGAACAAACACATTTGTAACTTTCAAGGCCACATTCTCAGAAGCTTTGCTCATTTTCTTCTACTCTTGCTCCTTTAATTTCCAGCTAGCATAGACATTTTGTACCTACTGCAACATGAAGGTTCGATTCACTAATGAGATTTCAGCTTCAACACATCAGCCTTTGTGCTCCATTGCTGGGATTTAAATCCCACCTGGATGTTTGTATTCCTGATGAGATTGCAGTTTCTGGATCTCTGCTGCCCTAACATGAGGACTTCTCTTTTAGCAATAAGCAAAGAGATTGCAAATTCTCTCTATGAGCATCTGAGATAGTAAGGCTCCAAAAGAACTGTAATTGCTTGTCCCCCACAGGATCAAGAGCTCTGCATTCACTTCTAAAAGATGTATTTCAAGAACGTACACAGGATTTCTCAGGGCTTTTGTAATGAATAGAAATATTCAGGTGAAGAACTTTTCTCTATCCAACAAATTGTATGTAATATTTTGTATGAGTATTGCTTTCCAGTGAAATTTCTACAACATGAATGTGTCAGGGTGGCAATGAGATGAAGATGCTCTGGAAGTCTTGGTAAATCCTACAGATTTAAATCTTATAGGTTTACCATTACATTATCCATAAGGAGAGCTAATATGCTACAGTTACTCTGGCTGATGGTTCTTAAGTTACTAATGTATCAAAGCTGAGTTGTGTTTTAATTTTCAGACCTCTCAAACTTAATTGTAACTATAAATTGTAATTGGTAAATATTGAAATTTGGATTATTTATGAGACTGAGAGTCTCAGGCTAAAAAACTGAGCTTAGAGCTCTGAGTCTAAATTATGTTAGTGCTATGCCCTTTCTTCTTGAAAGAGCTAAAGAAGCTTAAAATTAATTATTATGTGAACAAACTTCTCAAATACCAAGTATTTGTAATTATCCTGCATAAACTGAAGTCTGTAGGAATCTGCCTTAATTATGCATCCAGCAGTCACTGGTAAGTAGCTTTTAATCAGAGATCTGATTGCCTTTTTTTTGCACCTGGTCCCTAATGGGTTACCCTGTCATATGTCATTCCCCTACCCAGTTAATACATCAAATTTACCTTTTCATTTTGAGGACACAATGCACTTTATACCAAGTGTCTTTATGCCTCATTTTACAGAGAGAATCACAGACTGGATATGTAACATGTGATGAAAAATTGTGACATTTGTGTTTCATTATAATACCCTTGCCAGAAAAGCAGTTCTGGGAGCAAAAGTAGCCCAGCTATAAAAACACAGATTAAACTCAGAGAGGGCAGCAGCAATTACTATGCATAACACAAGAGCCAGTATCTTGTCAGAGCCACGGATGTAGGTGATAAATTACATTAGCAAAGGGTTGAAAAATAGCCTTTTAAAAATACAGTAGCAGCTAAAAGGGGAACTGATCCTAACTAGATTAGACCCAAACACAACACTCTTCCTCAAATTAATGATTATGGCACAACACAACGTTACGCCAATCATGCAGACCTTACTGGAAATTAATATTTTCTGTTTTCTTGCTCTTTAAAATCAACAGCTACAAAATATATTGGATTTTCTCCACCTAATATTTGCCTGGGTGACAGCCTCTTCAATATACTAGGGAGCTGAAAGGCTACATCTGAGCCTTGTTTCATCTTCCTCTTCCAAAAACTTCAGTTCCAGAACACCCCGTTTTTCTCCTTCTTGTCTCGTACACACTCAAGATGCCACTGGAGCCTGCTGGGTTTGATAGGTTGGTTTTCCTTCTTGTTGGAGAACAACCTGCCCTTCTGTCCTGACTTTTTTTTTTTTTTCTTTTTACAGAACTGTGATTTGCATTTGGGCTGGTTACCAGGGTGATTCAGCAGAATATTTCTGCAGAATGTCTCTAGGTCTACTATATGAACGGATGTAATTTCCCATATATCCTTCTCAGCAGAATCACCTGACAGCTCCAAGATGGGAAAACGCTGCTCAGGCATCATTGTAGAGTCCCTTACAGAGACAGACAGGTCCAAGCCAGAGTCCCAAAGTGCCTGGTGGAAAACACTGTAGAACTGCAGTGTGTGACCATTCCTAGCTCAAATATGACTTCAGCAAGTCCATAACTTTCTGACCAAGGAAATCTGCACCTGATTTCCAAAAAGCTGCTTGCAACCTTTCAGGAATATTAATTCAGTACCACTATCACTCTAATAATAACAGGAAAAGGATAACACTGATTTTTTAAAAATTATTTTTACCACTGCAAGCTTAGTGCAAAGCACTGCATTTTCTTGGCAAATGCAGAGTATTAGCATTACAGGAAAACATTACTGGTAAATTATCAAAGAGAAAAAAGGTCTCCCAAATTCTGCTAACCCATCCAATTCCATCCAGTAGGTACCTAAACAAACAAAGGGCTAAAAAATAGCATGTTCACATATGTCCACACGGCTACAGAGCCTCCTGTCCTCCTCTGCCCTCTATAGATAACGTAAATCTTCCTGATGATGTGAAATTTCTTTATCATTCCATTTGCTGAAAGCAAATCAAAATAACAGTCCAACTATTTCCTTTATGATGTGTGTGTGGGTAGGGAGGTTCCTGTTGACAGTGAGCTACACAGTAGGACAGACTTCCAAAACACTGAATTTTTTCCTGGTCCTTTGGAGTCCTGTTTCTGTGTTCTGCACACTCATACAACCTTCCACCCTCAAAGCTTTAGCAAAGCAACTGAATAATACAGCATATTAAAGGGATATTCCCCACCTTAAAATACTTACACAGTGCAAAATGTCCTGAAAAAAGCAATAGTCATAACTTCTTTTTTTTCTTAATTTTTATTCAGAAAGCCAGCTATTCCTAAAGGAAACTCTCCCAAGTACTGCTGCCTGAAACAGAGGGTGCAGAGCACTGTGACCCTAACAGAGTGAACAAAGTTCACAGAGACAGTTGTGATAAATTATATGGATTCTAGCAGATATAGGAAGCAATGAATCATGCAGTATCTTGGATCTTAGTTTCACTGTAGTCCTTTTTGGTACACAAAAAGATCCCAGTCCACAAAATAATGTGGACAGTCCTAATACTCCAATAAAATCTTTTTTTCAGTAACCATTACTTCCTTTTCTTGCTGCTGAGGCAATTATACTGGAAAACTGTATCAAATCAGAGAGCATTGACAATCTTGACAACATGTGCAGTTTAGCCACAGCTTGGTTAGACCAGCAAAACCCAAACTATTTCAGAGCCACACTAAAACATGCAAACAAGTTTTAAAGAGAAATTCTTAATTACCTGCTAGACGAAACAAACAAATCAATGCTTAAATGGCACATAGAGTAAACAAATCAGACTCCTATGTAAGATGAAGCATATTCCAACAAAAAAACAGTGCAGAAAATAAATGAGGTCACTCAAATCACTCTGCCACCCCCTCCCTACCACATGGGTGAAGGAGACCAAAAAAAAAAAAATAGCCGGGTTGGTTCTTTAAACTCTGGCCATCCTCAAAAACATCAGGGAGCTGAGACGAAGTTTGGCAAAAAAGGGCATATTTGGGACTTGTAGGCCCCCATTAGTGCAGAGCAATACAAGTGGTCCTGGAAAACAAAAGCAGCTGCTGCCAAGTCTCATGGCCCATGAGCTGATGGCCCACTTGTGGCTGGGGCACACCTTTTAGTGCAGCTTCATCCCAAAGAAATACTGGGTTTGGGTTTGTGACTGCTCTGTGGTATGAATTAAACTATGGGGAGGGGAGACTCACCTTAAAACCCTCAATATTCATCTCCACTACTAATGCTGACACACCCATAGCTGTATAAAGAGGAAAATCCTTTGCAGTCATGGTGGAATCAAACAACAGCAAGTTCTCCTGCCACAGAGCTTCCTTCTCCCGTTACAGTTTTGCACTAAATCTGCCCAGATAAATTCTACCCAAAGGCGTAGTTTTCTCAAGGACAGGAGACACCCACCTGATTTCCGTTCACACTGGACAGCTATTTGGAATTGGCTAACAAGGAAGTGCAAAGAATTAAAATATAACAACTATATGAAAGAAAACCAAACACTCCTAATGAAAATTGGAACAATAACAAGGAGGCTATGCACAAATATTACAGATATTTGGGCTTTGAACAGATATATGCAAAGAGAGGGAAAAGACAAATCTTCCAATGCAGATAACCTCAAATAACTTTGCATTTCCTTAATATTTTGGAGTTTGTGAGGGGGGTAAACGATGAATGCCTCCAATTTTGTCATGAATATTTCACACATTTCTAAGAGTAACAACACTTACATACATCAGAGGGATGCTATGAAACTTAATGTTTGCAAATCACTGTGAGACACGGATGAAAGGTGCTACAAAACAGCAATATCTGGTGGGTAAAACTTTCAAGCACAAATCTTCAGCTGGTGTTAATTGTCTGTTCCACTCTAAAGTCACTGAAGCTATCTCATTTATAAGCACCTGCTCCTCAAATCAAATGAGCTTTGTAAGAGGACAAATACCATTCTGATTAGAAAGATATCTGCAGAATAAAAGACCAGGTTATCAATATTGATGTAGTACTGACTCTGAATTTTAAGATGCGCTTTACTTCTGAGAGCTGACTTTCTTCAACTGCAATCAAGGTCTTCATGTTTGTCTTTTAACAAGGGCCTGCCGACCTTAAAAACGCAATACTGTAGTTACTGGCAGGTTCTGCCTTGTTTTCCTGAATGTCAAGCACACGCACAGTGACCACCCCTAGGAGAGTGCAAGCGCAGTGAAGGAGAGGGACCCTTGGTGGGTGCATCCTGCAGTGGGACACGGACAGGGGAGCAGGTGCCCTCGGCTGTGCCCACCCAGCAGCTGAAAGGACAAAACAGAGCTCTTCTCTATCCTCTGTGGCTTCGGCAACGAAGAATTTCGGATGCTCAGAAGACTATGAAAAGAAAAAATCACCCTCCAATTCCTCAGCTCTTGTGACTCACTGCTGCAGGTGCGAGCGGTTACCAGGGTGACACACTCACAGGCTCCAGGCTCGGAATCCTGCGCCATTTCTTACCACATCTTGTGACAAGCTGCTGCACCAGAAGCCAGGATTCCTTCTGTGAGAGCTCGAGCAATTAACCCAGGAGACATGCACTGAGAGAGCTTGTAATGGGAGTAAAGCACCAAAACCATCTTGGTTCCCTGCCTGTGTGTTTAATACCATCTGTCAGGATTGGCTATTATGGCTGCTTTCTGAGGCCAGAGTGCTTTTAAGAAGTTGCAATTTTCTGAACAACAGGGAGCACTTCTTGCTAAGCTAATATGAGGATTTCTGTAATAGTCAGCTTTGTAGCATCTCACAAGTATTTCTTGAAAACAGTTTTTATGTTCAGCCTCCCTCTCTCACCTGCCCTTCCACAAGCCAACAAAAACACAAGCTTTCTTTCAAGTAGTTACTTTTCAAGCTTAAAAATCAAACATAACCCATAGTGCATTTAAGACTAAAATACCAATCCTTGCACATTAAAAGATCAAAGAACAAATGTAAGAAACCAGGTGAACAAAGCAGACCAGCTTGCCATATTCATTCCTAAAGCTCTTTGAAGAGCCTGTGCATCTCTCCTTGGGGTCTATATTTGAAATTCTGTCACAGATATTCTGTGATAGCTATCACTGCACCTGCAACCCTAAATGTTTCCCAATTCCCTTAGAACTGCAGATTCAAAACATCATTAATACTGCTATTTAGAAAAAGGTATCTGTTAATTTACTACATCTAAATGCTCCTAAACGGACAGAATTTAGCAACACTCATGCACTTCAAAAGATTAAAATGATGAAAAAATAAATAATCACATTTATACACAACCTTCCTTAGGGGATCCCCAAGCACTTAGGGAAAGTATGATTTAACCTCATTGTGACTCTCTGCAGTCACATTATTCTTATTTTATAAAAGGGGAAAATGTGTAAGAAGAGTAAGGGCACTCCCTAAGGTCACTCAACTAGTAAGCTGCAGCACAGGGAGTTTAATTTTTATCTGTATTCTAGTCAAGAGTTCTGCCCCTCAAAATAACTCTCCAAGTTACATAGCACTACATGTTCCTACACCGCCTTGTACTTCTCACTTTTGTGCCATTTGGGAAAATACCATATATACATTTTGACTCATTACAGCACTGTTCTCAACTTCAAAGCATTTTGAGCATAATTAAGAGGTTTTCTTATAATGAAGGTGATTGCAATAAAATGCAAGGCAGCTAAGAGCCAAGGGACGAAAGTCTGATACCATTCTGTATCAGGAGATTCTGCAGGTTAAGAGATACAAAATCATGATCATAAATGCAACTAATTAAAAAGAAAAGTACAGTTGCATTTGTCTCAAAAGACCATGATGCTGGAGGGACTGCCCTTTTGTGGAAGCCGTCTTACCACTTGATACTTTTTCCCTTAAGACACAAATGATACAAACCCCACTCACTTCATAGATTAAAAGATGCACAAGGTGTAAAATACATAATCAATAATCTCGATTATCACCAAAATAAATGCCTCACCACCCTCTAATTTACTAGCAGGAAACATGCTGTAAAAGCCGAGGACAAAAAAAAAAACAGGACAAGATAGCTGCATTTTAATTTAGACTTCGACAAGTCTTAGCACAGATTGCTTGAATGATTCCTTCTGCTGAACAGGGACATATGCTGGCCAAGAGTCAGAGTGCCAAAATACAGCCCTAAGAGGAGCAGACTTAGACATTCTTGCTCTGCCTCATTCAAACCTGCAGTCTGCTTCTTTTCCTCGTAGTCTTAAGTTCCTGTTTGCAATCCTGGTTTCTTACGAGAAGTAAAAAGATTAGTGCTGTTGTTGTGACACACTAGGCTGAGGGGGCTGGGAAGGCTTCAGAGAATCCATTCTATTCTGTCATCTGTCATATGAACAGCTAGAAAGGTTTAGACACACCTAATACCACATTTGTATCCCATTTGGAGAGGGCAAACCAATAAACCTTACCTAATGAATTCCAGACCAGCAAGGCTGCTTGAATTCACCTTTTATCACAAAAAGATGGAAGTCAAGACAGTAAGATGGACATGGCAGCATCTTTGAGGAAATCTGGGCAGATTTCCTAAAAAGCCTTTTTTTTTTTTTTTTTTTTTTTAAGCTTGGAACAAATCTTAGCCAAGTTTTGAGCATCCTGGGGCCAGCCTGCAGCCTAGGATTGGAAACACACAGTAGTGTAGAATTAGGTAAACTTCTACTAGGAAAGGTTTCTCTGAGGAAGCAAAAGCATCAACAGAATGCACATTTTTTTCTGTACAGCTCCCATACAGTTGAAAGAGACAAAGGGATCCATTTTATAAAACGCCACAAGAACAAGGTCAGAGTTTTAGGCAAATGGATGTCAACTTCTTTTGACATAAATTTCCTAGCATATTCCAGTTATGCTGGACTCCTGCATGATAATCTTTCAGCCTACAGACAGTAAACTTCACATTTTCCTTTAGGCTTCTTTACCCTCTTAAAAACAGCGGATGTGGAAGGAAACGGCACGTTAAGATCAAAAATGCCACCAAGGAAATTTAACAAACTCTTGTCTCCTGAGAAGGTAGCAAAGAATCTCAAAGCAAAAACATGAAGAGAAGAATTTGGTCTTCAAATTGAGAAGAGGACTCAACTGGGGCACTTCATAGCATGACTCAACAGGGCAGAGGTTTCACCTGGTGCATACAAAATTTTGCAAAACACTGACCAGTAAAGAGCTTCATAAATGGGTGCCAATCTCCTACACAGGGCAGCACTGATGAACCCTGTGCACAACACAGCTGACAAACAGGACATAAGCTGTCCCCCTCAGCACAACACAAGTTAAATCCCTAAAAACAAATCAGTGCAGATAACATCTCTAATATGGCCTTGAGTTTGCAAATCACCCGGTGTACATACCTAATTTTAAATCTTGAAATTGAAAAATTAAATTAGCATTTTAAAACCAATGAGTTTTTGATTTGCTGAAGCACTTTGGTAGACTTAGGGCTTTATTGTGATTTACATGGGCCTTTTCATTTTTGTTTCTCATAAATACATTTAGCATCAATATTACGAAAAAAAATCCCAAAAACCAAATCCACAAACCAGAAGAAATTTGCAGAAAGAACCTAGCGAGATCTACCACACACTTTGTAGACAAATGTCCTACCAGAATACATTCTGTATTTCTCGTCAAAATATGAACTCAAGTTTTTCCACAGTAAATACTTTATCTAGAAACAAATAGTTTGACATGTTTTGGAAAGAAAGACAATTTTTTTCAAATTCTGGTTTTGTTAAAAAACAGATGACTGTCGAAATTCTGCAAGGTTTGCCTCCAACATCTGCTGTTACTGATAAATTTTGGAGGGCTTGTTTAACGTCCTTGTTGCCAGTGCAGTACGACCTCCTTGTTTGTTCTGTCTTCAGATTGCTTTTTACTGGAACTAAAAGGTAAAAGTTAGAACTGAATATTCTAAAAACTTCAAGGAAAGCTAAGGTTCCTCCACAGATTCTGGGGCTTTATTTCTTTTCAAATGAAAAGGGAATAAAGACTATCCTTTTTAAACAGCATGACCTCATACTACTGGTTCACTTTACACATCTTTTCAACTCTTATGATGGCAGTAGTTTGCCAGGTACTCTTTACACAAATGAGAGAAAAAGGACTTTTGTTACTCTGATTACATCTTTCAGGTTTGATTTTCCTTGTTGCTGTAGCAGTCAAAATAACCAAAAGTAATTTGAGTTATTTTCACAAGTGCAGAGACCAAGTCATGGGCTTTCCAGGGATACTTGAAGCACTGTGGGGACAGCCCTCCTACCACAAGTTCTCCTGTTTATACACTGCAACACTGCAGTTCATGCCACTATTGACTCATACAGTCGAGTTCAATTTGATGCTCACCCTAAACTACATCTTCCCTTCCATCAATTCTTCATTTCCACCTCCTAATCAGCACTCTCTGAGTTTATATTTATACATTTGATTAACTGCTCCCAAAGGGATCACCATGGCACTTACTCTTTTTCAGCATCACTCTTCTGATTCGTCTACTGCTCTCTGCTTTTACTAGGCCTCTTTGTCTGCCTCAAAATGAAATATGCCTCCCATTATTTGTGTCCCCAGTATATTTCAGCAGATTTCCCTAGAAAACTGCATGACACTGGAACAAGAACCATTGAGCTGGAGTAAGAATTTTGCTCCTTGCCAACTTTCATATCTGAAGGGTTTTATTCAAGGTTTTTATTTTTGGTCTCAACCAAAGAGAATTCCTCTGCCAGAGGAAGCCAGACGTCAAAATTTGGCTAGCTCATTTTATGTGCAAAAAGATTTGCACAGTCTCTTCCTTCTTCCCAGAGAAGAGGAAGCCTCTTTTTCCATTATGAAACCACAACTCATGAGAAATGATTCCCCATTAATAATACAGGACTATTAAAAACATTGAATGGCCACTTAGGAGGGCAGTATTTTTCCCAGAAGGATCACTTTTCATAAAGGAAAATTGTTTACTTCCTTGCTACTGAAAGTACTTGTTTCTGTATACATTGTCCTAAATTTTCAACAATTCAGGATATACTGCAAATATAAATGGGCTTATGCAGGGATCTTTGGTTTATCAGTGATATTTACCACAATTAGACACTGCTTTTTGTCTTTCAATAGCAAAGTTATCAGAATTTTCAATTAAAATTGATCCATCTCTCTCTGCCTATCTGCTGCTATTGTTTTTTCCCTCCTGCTTACAGACAGGAAATGGGTACAGTTACATTTAATCGTAATATCTTGCCCCATTAGACAGATTGCAGAGCATGCCAAGTCAGTCAGCTTTGCTATTCCCCTGTGGCTTACCCACTTCTATCATCCACAGCTATCTGTACCTGAATTTTTCATTGGCAGAAGTTTGAAATTCAGTAGCAAGCTGTATAGAACAGATCTGTTTCTGACAGCATGTACTCTTCCCGGAACCAAGACTAAAGATGTTTTGATGCCTAAAATGTGCCTTGGAATGTTCTCAGCATAAAGACACCAGCTAAGAGAATATGCAAACTGTGTAAAACTCTACAGCCTGGCTCTGCCTGAGAAGGAAAGCGGAATTTTGAGATGATATGTCAATTTGATGTATAGTCTCTCAAAGGAGGAGCAATAGTAATCACAGAGGTGAAGCATATCCTACCACCTTCCACCCAGTGCTCCCCCTTCCTACCTCAGGAGGACATGAACTTCTCCAGCAAACCTTAATGGTGCAGAAATTTCCCCAACTACAGCAGTCCAGAGCGCGCTCTAATTTATTGCGCTTAGGACTATAAACCCATGTTTTACTACTGAAATTAATTGCGCCTGACACTTCCATCACATTAACACACATTAGGCACCGTGACCTTTGCATGATCAAGGAAGACCTAATTTAATAATTTAGGAAGAGCGTGATGTCTGAGCAGGCCCCAAAGGGGAAAGAAAAGTGCTATGAAAAATGATCCTATTTCGCTAGTGGGGATATTTGCTTACTAAACCCCCCCAGATGAACTTTGGCTGCTACTTTGCCATTTTCTCTATGGGTCACATACAGCACTCCATGTTCTCACCCTGCTGTATGTTCCTTCTGATGCTGGTCACGTAATCCTCCATCCAATATCCTCTGAATTCTTAGAGGAACAATACACTTTTGCCTGCAAGACTGCAACTCACAACAGAAGTTTTGAAACAGCAGCTGGAATAGCAAACAAACTAACAACTGCAATTAAAGGCAGCTATAATTCACTTCAGGCTTACAATACAAATTTGGCATTTTAAAGAAATAATTTTGTCATAAACAGCCAAATCAAACATGGTCATCAATTACAGATGATTGATTCTAATCAGTGTAACTCAATCTTCATGTGAAGGCAGATAAAATTCAGTATGAATAGGCAGGTTGACAGAAAGCATGAGGCACTAGGAGATGAGCAGACAAGACAGACAATGTGTCCATTCTCATTCAATTTCAAAGCCTTGAGGCCCCAGAACAGCATTTCCCTACAGCAAAAACTCATTTTCCACAGGGTACGGTGACATAAAGGGCCAGAGCCTAAACTCATGGATGTTTACACACAGTATTTGAAGCAAAATGCTCTGCAGTATTAGAGCTTGAGTGACCTGCAAAAACAGACTGCCAGTGCCTTCCAAGGGAAACTGGACATCTACCTGCCTATTTCTTTTTATTAATTTCAATATTAATTTTTTATATTGTTTTTTAAAAATCCTGTATTCAAGTATTATTTTAAACATAGTATGACAATTATAGTAGGTAAACTCTTAACAGGCTTTTTACTGAAGATTTAACAAGCACCTAATATAGGGCAGAATTTAATCTGTATGACTAGGAGAAGAAAAAGAAAACAGCCACAAAATAATCTGCTGCAATAAAATTTAATACTCAAAAACGTGTCAGATTAAATGGAAAATGAGGTCTTATTTATAGACCTGAGATCTGACGCCACACAACTGTCATCAGATTACACTTGCAAAATAGTTCTTCCCTGTTTCTTAATTCTCTTTAGCTTTTGTTTTTCACACCTGGACAATACTTTTTGAAAAATCTCCTCCCAGCACAAATGTTAAGTGTCACTGGTACTCAGCTAGTCAGCTCCTGGGGTCTGAGGAACTGCAGCTCTTTGCTGTGGCCCAAGAGGAAACAGCTGGGCTAGCCTGCTCCTGCCCTGCCTGCCCAGAGCAGAGCTGTAAATAGTGTAAATCGGTGCATCAGCTCCTCCTGTCGCGGGCTGATTTTCACAGCTGTTAATTGCCAAGCAGACACCAAAAAGGAACGGTAGATCTGCAAGTGTGAGAGCAGTTTTTCTTTGTCTGAAATCAGTCCCCAACTTTTTTGCCATGAGGAATTTAAATGTGAAATTAGTAACGTCCAGAGCAAAATCACTGTCTTGGTATATAACAACGAGCTCTTTTAGTGATTTATATGGAAACTAGTACAGGAGACCAACATTAAAAACACAGGCGATTTTCTCCCTTTGCAGAGAAGTCAACACTTGTGGGCTGCAATAAGGAGAACACGCTTCAAAAAAATCTATCTTGAAAGGTAAGATTGCACTTCCTCGGCTGGCATGGTCTGGTATTAATCCACTCCATCTGGGTTGGGACAAGAGGATGAAAATGCACAAACAGGTAAAACACAAGGCTAATTTAGCTTCTGACTACCTCCATGGAGTTAATGCACCACAAACATCTTGATAAATATATAGCCTGAGAACAGTAACTTATTGATACAAGATATCATTTACCATATAAAATGAACAGCAAACAGATTCATTTTACTTCTTTTTGAAAGAACACAGTTTCATTCTCAGGTACTAACAGGCACGTATTTACTTTCTGCCACAGCTGCAACACCAAGGCTCCTCTAAAGCAATTAGCAAAGTGACAAGAAAGCACTTACAGTCACTTTACAAGCAGTGGATGGCATTTTTACTTGTGTCATTTTTACACCTTTGACTAGAGGTGTATGTATTTACACTATTTACAATTGTGTCGTGCTTCTCCTTCTTCAAGGCAAGAAGTTTTGGTTTTGACACAGATTACAGATTTACAGCCCTCGGCATTTAGAATACTTGCATGAAAAATTTCTGTGCTGCTTAAACTCCAATTTCATGCAATTTCCTTGTAAAGAAGTCATCCTTGCTGGTGGTGTTTACTAAAACAGAGCTGCTAAGAGACCTTCATTCCTAAGCAGTAGTGTGCAGCACTGTGAGGAGTCCCAGGACACACTGGCTGCCATTCTGCTTCTGAGCCCACCACAGCCCTGGAGACTGAGCGATGCCTTCACAGGCAGAGGGTTTGTTTGTTACACATCACCAGGGACATGTCATGTGCTCTGCTTCCCTAATTCTGCCTTTTCCCAACTGGGTGGGCATGATTGGATTATTTTTGCACACACTCATACTTTGTAGAAGGAAAACAACTCTAAATTAAGATTTCTACCCAATGAAATTCTGTCCATTTTCAATCTCTCTGTGCCCACTACCCCCTGTTGTGAGACCCTCTGATATACAAAGGCTACTGAGGAAGAAGCATGGATGTGCAGCATCCCTCCTTTGCACAGCATTTCCCATTTCTGTTCATATTAACTACTCCTGTTGTGACACATCAGAGGACAAGGGAAAGAGCTGCTGCACTCAAAAAGTGAATTGATTCTACAGCCGCAGACACTGCAGCAGCTGATTTTTATGCATCCACATCCTTGGCTTGCATGGTAAAGCATGATGCTGTGGAATGATAAAAATACAGACAAAATAGCAATTTGCTTCTGTTATAAAAGTTTAGAAAAAGATGTAATTTAAAAACCTGTTCTTCTGTCCCTCTTCCCTGCTGTTCTGCTGGGAATTATATCATCAATTCAAGCAAACAGTTTTTCTGTCATATAAATTTCTGATTGGAATGCAAACATTTATCAAAGTGAACCATAAGATTTCTCTGTGATACAAACTTCTGTTGTAGGCATCTTTTTTGGTGCCTCTGCTCTGTTTTTTTTCTAATGGATACCTAACAGGAAAAGTGAAAAAAGCCTTATTCTCATCTTCTTTATTCTATACACTAGAAGTGCTTCTATTAATTTTTGCATCTAAGAACTCATTTCATCTTTACTGATCAAAAATTCATAATTCAATCAGCTGTATTGAATTATGAGCTGTATCCCAGCCCACTTTGTGATGAGTTTAAGAAAGCACATGCTAAAACCTAAGTCAAAGGGGATGGATGCTCCCTTTTCAGATGGTTAACCTGGTTGCTTTCAATGTAACAATATAACATTTACATCCTTTCAAAAACATGCAGCAAAATCCCAAATCCACCTGATGTGGTTTAACCTGCAGCACTTGCTATTATATCACTGGTGTGGATTAGTGAAAGCACAGCAGCTCTCCCAGTGTCTGCTCCACTGTTTGCTTCTCTTTAGGGTTTAGATATGAGGTTTTTCTTCCCAGTGTGGGGTTTTTGCTTTATCAGAGGGGAAATGATAAGACAGGGTGCACAGTTTGAATCTGTGCAAAGTTCCCGTTGCTGCACAAGCACTCCCTGCCCCTGGACACGAGGGGATTAAAAAACGTGTTGCTAAAATTACAGGGCTTGCCAACACCAAAACAAAATGTTCATATATTTCAGTGAAAAGCCTGCTTGTTTTGGGCACAAATTATCAATATATAGCCATCACTGTTGGAGAGAAGAAAGGAAATAAATTATAGCCTAAAATTTCAAGGCTACCTCTGTCTCTTGAAGGGAAAATTTAATCTATAATTTAGACAAACAACTGAACAGAACAATATCCTTCCTTGAAATTATTTTCACGTGCTCTAGTGCCTCACCTGCTTTTGATGTGATAACTCAGCTGAAAAGTGCTGACTATCCATCTAGAAAGCAACGAAAAGAAACTTTGATTTTGCCTTATGTTATACAGAACAGTTTGGAGAGAACAAAACTGAGTGTGACATTTGCCACCGTTTTGTATATTTGGAATAGCAGACAAAAATATCTCAAGGAAATTCTTCATATAAAATTGTGCAACGTGAATTCTGGCTACACTCACCAAACTAATTAACTGGGCTCTAAAAATGCTGGTATCAAGCACTTGGGGGAGGAATCAGAGAGAGGGAGAAAAGAGTAGGGGGAACAGAAAGGAAGGGCAAGGAACTTTGAAAGCAAAACCGTTTCCATAAATTCATCATTTTGGATTATTCCTTAAGATTTAACGCAGCTAAAAATAGATCAGAAAGCAATTCTGTCCTGCAGTACTATACAGCTCTTAGAACACAAAGGCATCCTGTCTTGAGAAGATGCCAGCCTGCATAAACCCCTGAAAAGCCACGTAAAACCAAATGTGAGCAGCACTATGCCTTTCATCCATTCCTCCCATAAACACTTTTGACTTCCAGGAGTACTGGCAAGACAGTTTCTGCAAGACATTGCACCTTGACTACATCAAGTGTTTCCAGAAATTCCTTACAGTTGGTATATACAGATTTAAATTTATTTCACATTGCAGTCTTGTGATATGGACAGTAATGAGAGTTCTACATAGAGCATTAAGACTTGACACTGGAGATCTGGAAACAAAAAAATGCTGTTCCATTTCCCAACCTCACTCTTTCAGATTTTACTTTTCATAAGGCCAAAGTTTATACACAGCTGTCCTGGAACAAAAAAAAAAAGCTGTAAATTTTCATTTCTGTAAAAATACAGAAAACAAAAAAAGTGGCATTCGTGCAAATATTTTCATTTTCCTCCCAACTCTGAAAAGCATCTCCAGAACAGAAAAGCATTATGCTTGTCCTTCTTGGGAATAAAGAAGGGTTGGTCATGAAACAAATATAAACCCTTATGGTTTCCTTGATTTCAGCATGCACTAGCAGGGCTGAGTCTGCAGACAGGAGGGATTCCTCCCAGAATAGCTACAACCTTGAAAAGCCTGAAAAAGTTAATAAATACCCCATTTAGAAATAAATACCTACCAAAGAGCTCACATAACGACCATCTTTAAAAGGATGTGATTAACCTTGCTCAGTACTAGAAGTTTTGCCAAACCAGACCCCAAAGACGTTTCTGATCTGGGGAAGGTCAGCAGCGTTTATTAGAAGTGCTGTATTTTGGTATTGGCATAAAATGCATTGTTGGACTTGAAGTTGTTTTAAGGGAAATTCAGCTCACGGCACAGAGTCCAGGCTTAAAGTATTACTAATTCTCACAGGAAGGTCTTTTTTGAGATAAACAGCCATTTGAATTCTTCTTTTATTTTTTGGCTGGAATATACACCCTCTGATGTCCTTTGCTTTTCATTTCACATATGTGGCTTTGTTTGCTTTGGTGCTACATACAATGCAAATTTCCCAGAGTTTTCCTCTTAGTGTAGTCAAGAGCATCAGCAACCCAAGTGACAGAGAAGACAGCTCACACACACTCTACCACACTCTCAAAACCAAGCAAGAAAAAAACCAAACCACCAAGTTGTGTGGTACATAACTTTGTTTTTAAGACCCTGCTCCTGCACCTGATGCTTTAATGGAAAACTGTGGCAACCTGCTCTGACTAGAATCTATTCAGATTTTACCAGGCACGTCTCTGTGAGTGGCTGACAAAGGGTGAAGCCCAGAGGTGCAAGCAGCGTGCTCAGGAGAAGACACTGCTCTCATCAGACCCAGAGCAGAGTGCAGGTACCTGTGTGCCCCTGCACAGATGTATCAGCCCTGCCTGTGAGCAGCACACCCGTGCTTTGCTAAGAGCAGCAAGTTTGTGTTGGCAAACCCCGAGAAAGCCTTGCTGTGTTTTACAGAGCCGTGTCTTCTCACGCTCCACATTGAGGAAAACGATCTAGAAAGCAGCTCTACCCACAGACCTCTAAACCCATGTAGAAGCTGCCAGTTCACTGCATGAATTCACTGCCATCCAAAGAGCAGTGCACAGTTCTCTCCTGCTCTGGCCAAGGGCAGGCAGTGCCTGCCAGTGCCACAGCAGCCTGTCCCAGCCAGAGCAAGGAGGCTGAGCCACACGGGGCTGCAGCAGCAGAGGTGGCACAGACCATGCTGCACACGTGAGTGAGTTTATGCACATGAGGAAAACGTGAGCACAAGCACACATAGCTGCGGCTTTTCAATCAGAAAATTATCAGTTTATTTGCTATGAAGAAACCTGAAGGAATAAAGAACAGCCAGCTCAGTTTTGAAACAGGAAAAAGGAATGTCAAGACATAAATTAAAATCTGTATTACTGTCAATTACCCACCAAGAGAAAAGTCCCTGAGGCTTCCCTTTGGTATTAATGTAACTATTAAAATATTCATTGTTCTTTTCATATACAGCATGTTTTCTTTTGTTCTTTTCTTCAAGAGAGTCACTGAGATAATTACTTAATTACATAAGCAAGAACTTTAAATTCATAAGGCTCTATTCTTGCAACGTTAATGTGAGATAATCTCTACTCTTTTGTCATAATATGTCAGTATTTACTTACAAGCAGCTATTTTTTAATCAATTAATCAATTGTATTTTAATCTGTCACATCATTGGTTAATAACATTCCCCATCACAGATCAACTAGTCACAGAGCTCAAATGAGGAATCACGGCAACAAAACTTAATCCATCTGTATATTCAGCAAAGCTAGAAATGTTATTAATGTAATCATAAGCAGAAAGTAAAATGTCCAGAAATGACTGCATTATAGTCACTCACTTGAATAAATTGCAGCTATTCAAACAGACCAAAAAAAAGGGTTGTAAACTTCAATGGGGAAAAAATTTACATTTTCACCAGTAAAGCAGTTTGCAAAAAAATTAAATTTTAACATTGCTAAAATTTTGAACATTTACCAGATAAAGGACTTTTCCTAATACTTATTCATGTAAGAGCAATCCAATTAAATTTTTAAATAAAATCCAATTTGCTGCAATGTGATTGATTGGGACTATGAAGTGCTTCAAAAGATGCACAGCAGGATGGCAGAAAATGGGCACCATCTTTACTGCAACATTTAGCACAATAAAAACAAGTCTGCTTTCCCCTCCATATCTATCCCAAGTAATGGTTGTCTCAATCCAAACACCACACCACAAACACCTCTGTCTCCCAGTGAGGTTCATCAGTATGCACCAGCTTATTACCCTATAAATCCAGCGAGCACAGAATGCATCACCAAACTGCAGCACATTGCAAGCCCAGTAATTGAATGTCTACTTGGAGGAGATTTGCTTTGTCCTAATATATCCTGGTAATGGGACAGAGAAGAGTCAACTGAAGGCAGGTTAGAAGAGAAGGATCTTTGAATTCAGTAATAAGGTCCCTGGTTTTTACATGCACACTCTAGGAGCTGTGTTTAGTTCACTGACAGACGTGGCTGGATGGCCAAGACGATACAATCACCAGTTGCAAATCATCTAACCCGAAAAAAGGGTAATTTGCAGTTTGTGGGTAAGCACCAACCCAGTACAAGTAGCACCAGGTTGCTGCTCCTGCTCTTGAAATACTGATGAGATGCAGACATTTCACTAAGTAACTTCAGCAACACTGTTAGATATCCTTACTTTAATATTGCATGTATCTTGCTTTACTTAAAGTTGTACAACCAAAATACAAGTAACTGCAAGGCAATATCAGCTTCATTTAAATGTGGGAGTGGTGATAAGGAAAAGCATGTTCCAAGGAAAAACTAGAGAGTGCCCAAAGCAAAGCTAACAGGTGCTAAGAAGGAATGACAAGAAAACCTGAAAGTTTTATAATTATTGATTATTTTCAAGCTGTCTAATGATACCTGTGTGAGATGTTTTCCATCATACTCTCTGATCAAAAATGTCTTTTTTAAGGCTGATCATCCCCTTTATCCCAAGGTAAAAGAAACACTTGGACACAATAGAGGGGAAAGGGGGAAAAAAGCAAACCCTGAGGTGTTGCAATACTGGCAAATATTCTACTAACAAAAATAATACTCATTTTGTTGTCAACTAAAGGAGTACTAATCTTCCCAAACCTCCCTTTTTTTTTTTTTTTTTTTTTTTTTTAAGGGTGAGCTATTTTTAAGCAATAAGAAAAAAGTGCAAACCAGACAGGCATGGAATGACATGTAGGCATCTAGATAAATGGAGTAGGTTGAGGAGATTTAGTGGTGGAGCTCACTGGCAGCAAAAGTCTGCAAATAAAAATAGAAACAAACCAATCAGGGGAAAAATATTTAAATGGACCTTATTTGCAAAATCAGGCCTTGAGTTTGGAGCCCTATCCATGGGAACACAGGCTGTACTGGAATGCTGTTTTTCAGAGATTTTCTTCAAAATGTGTTGTGTAAAACCAGCCCTTTTCGTGTCTTCCACCCTTCTTTCCAGAGGTGGCAGTGCACATAGCGTTCCCAGTGACACTACTGACCTGGCAGCAATGTCATGCAAGTAAAAGCAAAATCACCAAATTACTTCCCTGTACAGAGAAGAAGGGAAGAAAGAAAAAACGTAGATTTGGACAGGCTTAAAAGATTGGCAAGCGAGGATGAACGGATTAGGCAATAACAGAATATGTTCTCTGCTCCATTAAAGCCCACCAATCCACAGACGATTATTTCTAGCTGAAATATTCAAATAGCAGTTGGAAGCCATGGTAATATCTTGATTTTAGTATCAGCTACTGATTAAATTTCAGGAATATTACACTATTTAGAAAGACTGCAAGATCTAACAATCAAAAGTGACAATGCTTCAATTGTTCTCACCCTAGCAGTCCAAGGGCAACTGATTTTATCATGGGAGGGAGGAATGTGACTATATGCCCCGAGGGAATGGTCCAAGATAGAACAGAATATTTCTTTCAGAATCACATGAGCTAAAGAGCAAGGGAAGATAGGCTATTTTAGCTTAAACAGATAACTACAAATTACTGAACTGAATTTGATGTTGTTTAAAGTGCTGTTAGAGTTCCAAAGGTAAAGCCTCCATAGACTGATGCAGCTTTGTATGTATACTGTATTTCTGATCTCTCAGATAGAAGAGGACAGAAGATAGAAGGATAGAAGTCAGACACAAGCATATGTATGTATATACATGGATTTTTCTTATTCAAACACTGGCCCAATACTGGAGCAGAACGACAAATTGGATTATGATTTCTTTCAGGATCAATAGCAGCTTCTGGAAACCAAATTATGGCTCCAAGTTTTAACTCTCCAACAGAGCTGCCCTTATTGTGTACCTTGCTGTTGCAATGGTGTGTTCTGCTGGCAGCAACCTGCCACAGCAGTACTGAGCATGTAATTTGAAGCCATTACAGTTCATCAAGCATTGTATTGAAACATTATTAACACCTGAACGGGTAAATCGTTATCACCAAGGCCTCTCCAGTTCACCTAACTCAAGGTCTGCTGATGCAGGTTTGGCAGTCATACATTTCATTTTAATGACCATCAGGGTGGATAATATTAACAGACTGGGGGGACAAGCACAGCAGCTAAATTCACAGGTATTCAGGAAGATTCTCCTCTTTCCAAAATTCATCTTTTCTCTCACAATGCTTGCACCTAAGGATAAGAAACACATTCCATCTTTCATCAGGCCAGAGAGAAAATCCTTCTCTGAGTGCTTATGGCAAACCTTAAAAATCCTGTTCTCCTTTTAACAGTAAGGCTTCTGCTGTGCACACTGTTTTAAAACACTGCATTCTTGAAAATAAGTTTGCTTCTTGTTACAATATTCCAGATTTAGTGAACTACCAGGCCTCAACCTTTTATGCCATAACTGCTCAGAAGGAGACATAAAGGAGTGAAAATCTGGTACATAAAGTGTTCTAGTTGTAACTGATGGGATGTTATTTAATTACTAGAAATATGAGAGAATTATGATTAAATTAGAATATTCTTCAGGGTGGGAATATCATATCATAGGGGAGATGATGCTTTACATCACAATAAATCGGGATGTATTCTGTCATTTTGAATTAAAATTGATCAGCTTTTTATTACCTCCTGTACCTCTCATAGTTCCAAGAGTTATTGCTGGTGTATCAACTTAGAAGTTTTATTAAAGGTGAAAGTGTTTAAATATTATAAATTTAATTTTTATTCCCAAAACATAATTAACTCATTCCCCTGCTAAAAAATTTATCGTAGAACTGCATGTAGAGAAAAGAGATTATACTGATGAAAAACAGATTCTTCTTTTATATCCTATCAACGTACACAGTAGTTCTCTTTCAATTCATTTCAGTCAACAACAAACTCATCTGTAAATTTTTATACAAAATTCCTTTAAAATTTTTTCATATTTTAAAGGAGGGGGAGGGAAAGCCCTCCACAGATGAGGCCAAACTTCCTCCTGGCAAAATTGTGAAGGGCAAGGTAGACCACTATTATACCATGTCTGACTTCACTATTCCAATTCTTTTCTGTCTCCTAAGTGAACACAGTCCTGGTCTACTAATCAGGAAGGGGATTATTGCACAATTATTTCCTTTGGCCTCCATCCTTGGGCACAACACGTCCATTAGCACATTAATGTACCTTAAGATTTCATTGCAGAAGAGATAATGCAAAAAACATAGAGCAATCTAGATGGTTAATCACTTCTCCTTAATATGCAGGCTATGTATCTCTAGTGACAAACACTGATAATTCACTTAGGACAAGTGTGACAAGATGCTGGATGATTTAAAGTCCAGTACAACAACACAAATTGTGCTTGCTGTTAATCATCCAGCATCTTAATGCCTTACCCATTTTCACACCGGTATTTCAGTAGCTCAGTGAGATTAGCTGCAGGCAACCAGCATTTGCAGTCATCCCAAATATCCTTCCCACTGCTACAGATCTGTCTAAACACCCTCAACAAGAGATGTGCCTCCTCTTATTAAAATATTTCAGTATTTCATTGATCAGATGTTTTAGATCATGAGTAACAAAACCATGGCAGATCAGAGTGCCACTAAAGCAAACTCCACAACAGGTTTTTCTGCCTAGTGTTTCAAGGAAAATGCTCACAGCAAAACTAGCTTTCAACACCACTGACCATCTTTCATTTTGAAGTGCTAACTCAACAGACTTTTTAAAAATGAACACAGTTTATCACTAATATCATACTGTGGAGGATCTTTTAATTACAACAGCTATAGGTGTAAAACCAGCCTGCCACTCTAAATTCAGACCAGGCTCCCTCCTTTTCACAGCAACTTCATGCAGTACAAAAAAATAACCAGATACATCTGTTTGGAAGAACCAATTTGAGTCTCTGCAAGGAGCAAAGAAAATGCAGGACTTTCTGAAAACTTAGTTTTTTAAAACATTCTTTTCTATGACACGTGAGAGGACAGCAATCATGTTCACCAAACACCTTTTAAATTCTTGCCCTTGAACCTACAAAGACAGTGCCATGAAAATTCTTCCGCAGTCACAATCCAAGCAACAATTCTGATAGTACAAGGAATGTTTAGGGCCTGCTGGATATTCTGTACTGAGATAATGAAGCTACTGCCTTTGTCAGTTTGCTCTGGTAGAGTTTGGTCCAATTTCTAGTGAAGGCCATTGTCTGTTGGCAGGACTTTACACAGAAATATGCATGGGACCTCCCCAAGGTGTGCACAGCATCCTACTGGAAACTGCAAAGCTCAGTCCTGCTGGATTGAGAGCTTCCATCTCAAAGCTCAGCAACATAAACAAGACCATGTAGGAACACCTTGCAATTGAGTATTGTTCTCGAATAAATACACATTATTTGATTTCCAGTACCACAAACCCTGTATCTTTTATGAGGTAGAATGTTTAAAAAAAGAGTATAAAAGGAGGCATCTCTCCTGTCTAAGCAAAGAGGAATTACTCAAAGATTGGCATAGTATACTGATAGGAATATTTTCTCCTGAGTTTTTTTTTTTTTTCATTCATCTGGCCTACAGCACAGTGCCTTCAAAGTTCTCCACTTCTTTTTAGAACGTCATCCATTCTAAAGCATATTTGTCCTGTAACCTGATATGTGCCCTCGAGCTAAGGAGTCAGAAAGTATTTCATCTAAAATATTCTTCTCAGTCATTTTTTCCTGCCAAATTGCACAATGTCTGGCTTTAGCATGACTCACATACCCAGCACTCTGCAGTCTGGGTTGTACTGTTGCTGCTGAGACAATTACAGAGCTGCAATATTTTGGATGGGACCATGCTAAGGTCAGGAAAGCAAACTTCCCTAGTGTTACACACTAGAATACACTTGTCAATGGCCCAAAGATTCTCATACCAAAAAAAGGGTCCTTTTTTGTTTGTTTTTCTAACACAGTAGATGAGAAATGAAAGCGTCTTTGTGTTACAGGATTGTTGTCTTCAGGATGAAGAGATATTGACTGCATAACCCTTACATCTCTCTTTCACAGATTACTTGATTTGGGGCATTTCCTGCTCCTCTCAATATTGCAAAACAATTTGCTTTTTCTCAGACACCACTATGGTATAGGAAATTGAACAGATCTGGGAGATTAGGACATTAAAAATCTGAATAGAAAGATTTGTGTAATATTAAATACTGATTTAAATGGCATAATTTAAATAGCCTAGTCAAAAAGAAGCTAAAAGAGATCAATCACCAGCTGGATAGCAAAAACTTCTTAATCAGCTCGTGTTATTAAACAAATGGTGGATCACAAAAGGCTTTGGCACCTATGGTTGTTTTTGAGTTCTTCCCCCACCGATGGTAGGAAAACAACTTATCCCAGTAACATGATGTGAATTCCTCTGTTTCAGTTTAGGCTTCACTACATCTGTCCAAATACTGGTTCTGCAGCACCTTTTGAATGGTTTTCAAATTCCCCACTGGTTTAATAGAATTCCTCATCAGAAACCATAGAAACTCTTCTGATAATGGCTCTGCTGAGAGTAATGGGACAAGTTTTGAAGTTACAGAGAAATGGTGAAAGAGGAACTGAAGGTGACCAGTGGTTTGGTCTTGTCACTTGTGGCCAATACATTTATGCAGCAACCAGCAGTAACCTGGTGCATGAGTGTTGGTTTTTGAGATATGTGGAGAGTTCAAGGGTTTTTTCCAAAACATTCCAAAGGTGGACTCATGTCCACCTAAAAGAAAATTTACTTCTCTACTGAAGGGCAAACAATATCTCTTTAGTTTAAAACCTTCCTATTTCCCTCAACTACAGTCCTATGCATTTGCAAGTAATAAAGAGAAGAATAGCTTCTTAATTAGAAGGATTTAGGATGGAGGAGATCTAACCTCTGCACATAGAAACAAGGGAGAGTGTTTGGTCATGTGTCATCTGAGGACCACAACTTCTCTGAAAATTCTCAAGCTGAGGTACTGCTACCCTCAGGTTCCACACATAGAACCAGGGAGCCACAACTGGCTTACATAAAGATGATATAGGCAATAACCATTAATAAATAAATGACAATGTACAAGGTAGCGATGAATCCACCAAGGATAGATTGGTAGATCTAGGCTTGCATGTTTTCTTTGAAAAGTAGGGATATCTAAGAAATACTTAAGATCTAAATTGCAAAGTCATTATTTAGAAGAAAGGCAATAGATTCTCCTTTTCCATCCAATGCCAAAGCTGAGAAAACCCCCACATTCCAGGGCATATCCTCAGCTGCAGTAAGTTAAAATAGCTAGGGGGGCACAGACACAGATTTCACATAATTTCAATTTTTCCCCATTGAGAATTTTGAATCCTCAAAACTCATCCCTCTGTACCCATTACTAAGAGGCTTCCCACCAGTGGTCTCGGGAGCATGCACAGCACGAAATATGCATCTAACATTTCATTCCTAAAGTTCTTTCAGCCCATAGATGATTTCTCCAAAGGAAGCAGGTGTGTGCAGGGCTGTCTTTAGGTCTTTGAAAGAGATTTCAGTCAACCAAGGAAGCAAAACTGGTCTAAGGGAATGCCAAGAGGATCCTGACAGGACTGATACAGCATAAAGGATCCCTCCCTGACTGGGAAAGATGAACATCTGCACGGAGTGTCTAAATCCATACAAACATGACAACTTTTTGAGAGACCAAAGTGCTGAGGTCTGCAGAGAGCCAAGTGAAGCCCCTGAGGGCCACAGAGAAAGCAGTAACTCATACTCATGCAAGTGTCTCCTCTGCCTCCGGACCAGAAGAACGCCAGAGAGCCTCTCCCTTCTCCCAGGGCTCAGTGGAAAACGACACTGCTTCTGAACGACCAACTCTTCCTCTTTTTGATTGCTGGCATTTGTTAGCATGGTTACGAGACTTGTATTTGTCCACACGGTTTTAAGCCGCTACGATTTTTCGTTTGAAAAATAGCACTGTAATGTTTCCCGAGAGCTGCACAGCATAGAGCTCAAATTTTAAACGAAAGTCAACTTCATGGATTGCTTCAGTATTTCCCTCACATAACAATTAAAGCAAAGCAGAAAGCCGCTTGCGTCTTTAAGCAAACTGCTGCGGGGGAGGAAGGGAAGAGGAAACCATGTAAACACTCTTTAAATGTTAATTCCAGAGTTTAATTGTAGCTCACTGCAAGCCTATTAAACCCTGACTAAGTGCACCTGACAGACTGACAACAGCATAATGCTAATGCATGCCAGTGAAGAGCAGTAATTAGCTTCTTTAAAAGGGTGAGATTTGGGGGAAACTACTCACAGAACAAAAGAAAATGGGGGGAGGAGAAGGAAAGGAACGAGAAGTTTTTTCCCCGTTATATGTTTCTACATCTTATGTAAATCTCTGCGGAACTCAGGTGCCTCTCAGAACTGTGCTCTGAAAGCTTATGAAATGGCAAAAAGATCTCAGACTACTGGGCACAAGACAAGGGTTGTTTAGTTTTTATATCATGGCTTTTTGCATGAACAAACTAAGGTAACAGTGCAACTGATGTTAAAAAAAGACCCAGGAAGAGGGTGACTGGCTAGTCTGACATTTCTGCCAACTCCAGAGCGCTGGAAACTTACTTACAATCTTCTACAGAGTAGTCTTTCTTTCTGGCTAGCTCTCCTGTGTAAATATCAACAGACAGAACTCCTTCAGCAGAATGGGAGAGAAGAAGAACTGGTTCATGTCACTCAATATCTCATAGTAGGTCATCTCCTTTCTCTGGGTAGTTGTATTACATCTAATTGGACATCCAGCTTAAACATCGGTGACTGTGCTTTACAGTACAAGCCGATTTGTTTAATTCTAACCAAAGATCAGATCCCTTCTCCAAGAAAAGGCTCCAGAGGTTTAGAGTACCAAAAAATTTAGAAGGTTAAGTGTAGCTTTTTAAAACGACACAGAAGTATCTCTTATTACCTTTACATTGCATCAAGCCTGCTGTAACATTGAAAATGTGGTGAATTCTGGAGGGAGCCTGAGCTAATCTGGTTAAATTGTACACTTTCTTAAAACTTTTCACCCTATGTTTTTATTTCAAAACATGAATGGAGAATTTAATATTTTATGTATGTTATTTCTTTCAGACTGGCCATTGCAGCCTCCTTCATATTGGATATACTCTCAGGATGCTTAACAGTAACTAACAAATAATCCTATAAAAATCCACACCGCTTCCAAGATTCCAACAAGAAGTATTGTTGGTCCTGAGACTGTTTAAGGCTACAACAATTTTTTCTCAAATCAGTACATGAGTGGTCTAACAAAGGCATCATCCTATTTTGACGAAAAGCTGTGACAAATCTGTGACAGTGAAGAAACCCCAAAAAGTCAACAAGCTGAGACCAATGAGAACATAACTTATCTTCCATTTAGAGCTAACATTTTGTTAAGACCAAGGAGCACGTTTATGAAAAGCAGTTCCAATATCCTAAACCACAGTAGACTGATTTCCCACTGCAGGAACATTTCTGTTCATTTGCTTCCTTATTTAGCTACCTTTGTGGAACAAACTTAAACCATATTTAAACTAAAGAAATCAGACTTCATGAACATTTCTACCTTTATTAACCTTGCACGGAATTCTTGCACTTATCAAACTGCCAATGAAACTTCAGTATCTCAAGTTATTGCTCTTCTAGACCATTGTCTTTTCCCTGTCCCTGAGGTTCAGAAGCAGAATGAAAGCAATTAGCTTGCATTTCCTTGGAAGAGTATTTTGTGCACCTGGTGGGAGACCTGTCTCTTAAATGGCTGCCCCAGGAAAGGGGGCAAGTCCAAGAATTAAAGTGTCTCAGTGGCAATAACTGCACAAGCTGTTCCATTGGCTCTGTGCTTGCTCTTTGTTAGATACGACCTCACAAAAGAACAGAAGGCAGCAGAACCCTAAGAAATTAAAAACAGTAAGGAAATAAAGACCTAGATTTTGTTCTACAAGAGGGGATACTGAAAACTTGTGAAGAGGGTTTTCTGCTTTTTTTTTTCAATATCCCACTCTACCTGTTTCAACTTTTTCAATTCACTGTAGGACACAAGTTCCACATTGGAACTTGTGGAACTGAGTTTCTTAATTTGAGAATTCTTGTACCAGTGGATAATACATTTGTAGTTTTCTGTGAGACGTACTGCACACTGGAAGACACTGAGATTTTGTGAGTCCACATGCCTCTGTCTCTGGTTGGTGGTAAAGCACATCTGTAAGCAGGAGTCAGAGGATTTAGCCTGCCTTTAGTTGTTGTAAGGAAATTTCCTCTAAAACTGATCCTTTTACTGTTGGACTCATTTTGTGTCTTTAACGATGCACTAAAAATTTTTGGAAGCTTTTGTTCACAGCTGCCTCTGTCCCTGAATCTGGATCTCTTCCACCATCTCAGATACCTTGCAGGGGGCTGTGGTGATTCATTTGATCCTGCCAACTTCCTCACTGTGCCACCATGTGTCCACGGCAGAGCGGCCACTTTGGAGGCCTGGGGTTTCTCCCTCGGTTATCACTTGAGCCATGTGGCAAATTGGCACGAAGGCAAGACATTTAGCCTTGGGAGAACCCTCAGTGCCAGGTGCTCTTTGGCATGGGTCACCCTCCCAACAAAAGTGCGTGCAGCTGCCCTCGGGGATCTGAAAGGCTCCCTAGTAACAGGTAGAGAAACTTCAAGTGGGATGGCAAGGCTGCCCACTGCTCCTTTTGTCCCTTGCTATTATTCCTAGGCACGACCATAATTCTCTCCAGACAGCAGCATTCAGTGGCCCATCCTAAGAGCCAGTAACCAGCTTCCAATTGTCACAGCTAGAGGGTCTGATCAGCAGGGACACCTAATGCATCCAAATAGGATCTCTGCAGTAAATTACAGATCACCACAGCAGACACAACCATCCTGCCAGATTTGTGAGCATAGCTCCTGATCAAGTCAGCTGACTTTCACCCACCATGTGCTGTGCTCTCACTCAAAGCACCAAGCTGAGAAGTCTCACAAGCTCTCATTTTCTATTTTATTTTCCCATGACACCTGGGAGGACAGCCAGAGAAATCTAGCCAAATTACTAGAACTGTACAGGAATAGCACTGAGGAGTACTGCAGTTCTCCAAAACACGTCTAAGGACAACATGTTACAGTTTTCTGAGCATGAAGAACTTAGGAAACTTTGGCTTTTCTCTTCCTCTTGAAGAATTTCCCCATTTCCTTTTATATAAGATCACCCCTTTAAATAAGCTGTGACTTCTAGCCTTAGTCTTGTAATGAGACAAATCTCTTGCCAGGTTTTCCTATGCACACCACATATTTATTCAACTTTGTACTTTAGAGACCAAGGAAGGATACCATTAAAAATGAAAAAATGTACCAATCTGAAAATGAAGGCTATTATCCTTTTTAGGCATGAGATTTGATTTCTGATATCACAAAGTATGATATCCTCCGGGGACAACAGACAAGGTGGTTGATGAGAACATAGTCAGTTTGGGGAAAAATGTCTTCTAGAATTTTTTTAATGAGCTCTGCCTTTTAAAAAATATCTTTATAATGCTCTGGTGCAATTTGCAGACAATACTAAATCAGAAGGAGTTGTGAATATCAGTCAGAGTTGAGAAATGTTAGTGACATTAGTGACTCATGACACTATACAGAGCCAGAGGCACTAGTGGGCAGAAAATGACAGCAGGAGTATCAATTTAGAAAAATGCACATAAAAAAACACCTAGGGACACAGAAATCAACATGTGGCTGGCTATTCACTGAGTGGAAGAAATCTAGAAAATACAACAAAAGAGAAGTGTGGGTGATAGAAACTCCCACGATGCAGAAATATCAAAAAACAATAGAGGATTAGTGCAGTTGCAGACTAAAATCCATGGAGACAATGCATTGCAGAAATGATAATTGCCTGACCTTTGGCCAGTTTTTGGCATGAACACACTACAAAGAATTAATTCAGTGCAGGAAATAATGTTAGCTGTAAGACTGACAAATTGCAGTGTGTTAAGAAAAGACCAGCAGAACAGATTAGAGCATGGAAGAAATGATTTATGACGGAAAATTTATATAATTAAATATTTATCAACCTGGGTAGCTGAAAATGGAGACAGGATGGGAAGACATAACAGTCTGAAAGGGTATTAGCAATGAAAAGAGAAGATGAATTACACACTCCCATGTCTGCAGTATGCTGGCATGTGGGACTGGGTTCTAGTATAACTGAAATACTGAGTCCTAAGCTGTTACTTAGCGAGGCAAAGAATCTCTCATTCCTTGAACTCCCACCATTTTTTTTCCCATCTCACTCCTCAAACATCATCTAACACATTCAGCCCTGTCCCTTGTTATTTTACTCTCCCTCTTTTGCTCCCAAATTCCCAAAGCCTGACACCTTCTCTGTGGTCTGGGGTGAAGGGTTGGACCCTTCCCACTCACATTTTGCTCTGTTGAAACTGCAGAGCAAACTTCTCTAAGGGCACTTGAGTCCTGTCCAGAGGGGATCAGTCTCTCCATAACCAAGTGCAAGAAGGACACAAACATTTTCCTGTCTCCAAAAGAAGACCCATCAGGGCAGGGTGTCTGATTAGCCCACCGTAGATGAGAGAAGGCAGCTGTGGCCAGTGTCATGTGAAACCCCTGTGACAGGATGACTTACAGCAGATTACTCAGTGTTGTGCACACAAGCTATTAGCCCCAGAAGGCAGTGCAAATATAGCACAGCTACATCCTTCTGCCTCCTCTGTTAAACCTTTAACCAATTGATGGAAAAACGAGGAAAGTTAGCCATGAAACCTTCATCAGACATGTCATTAAATGTACCACGGCTGCTCGATGTGAGCGTTTCTGATATCACCCTCCAATATTTCAGATTTTCAATCACTCTCACACTTAGTACTTTTCTGTGATAATTCAGAGGTACGTTCTCAAGGTAGGAGATATATAACACTAACTTCCTAGGCTTCAGCTGAGAATCCCCTGCATTTACACATACATCTTGGAGATGTCCTAAAAGAATTAGGTTTTTTGAAGAATCTATCCAGGGCTGATAATATTTGCTCAAGATTTACAAAAATTTCTGGGAAGCTTATATTCAATATCTGAGAAAACTGACGAGTGATAATGCTATCTTCAGAAGGAGAAGAGATTTCTTTCTCATATTAGAACTACAAAAATCCTTGCACTGCTCCAAGAATTCTCATAATGTTCACAACTGCCAGTAACAAGTCCTCTAATGACGTATAAAGCACTTTTGGTTATCTTGCCCACCAAAATGGGATAAATAATGCCTCAGATTGTCATTTCCACTTTTTAAAGGCTCCCCACAGACATATTCCTTGGCCATCTGTTCTCTGGACCAGCTGTAAATGGATGTCTGCACCATGCCCGACCTGCTGAGACAGACAGCTACCCCTGGCTTCGTGGCACTCTACTTGCCTCCCAAGAAGGGCATTTTTCAAGGGATTAATGACTGGGAACTGTCACAGAAAGCTATAAAATTATGAATAACGCCAAGAAAGCAAGTGGGAAGTTAATATTTACTACTTCCCGTCATGCAAGACACATAGGCAAATCAGTGTTATTGTGAGGCAGCTCACTAAAACAAGCTAAAGAATGTACAAAACAAGAACATTTTGAAGCTCCTTATTCAGACAGCACCAAAACCCAAAATACACATTGATCCAAAATGGAAGGAGACTAACTAATGGAAAACACATCCAACAATATCCATAAAAAACTATTCATGTGCAGCTTCTGATTTGAGATATCCCAAAAGTACTTCCCAGAAGCAAGGAAAATATCCCAAAGGCAGATTTTTACATACGTGTAATGTTTCTTACCTTCACAGGTTGCTGTCACAAGCAGGATGCTGAATAACGAGGACTTTTAATCAAACTCAGGATCCCAGCAATTGTATTTTGTTTGTTTTCAAAATTCTGTACTTCAGAATGAAACACACCAACTATCACCCCATCACCTCTCAAAAACCCCTCCTCTATCCCAGGAGATAAAGTGCTGTACCACACAATCACAGAAGTACCAGTCACTAAACAGAACCACTGTATTTTGGCTAATTTTGAACAATTTTACTGACAGTATTTGACTGATTTCCTCCCTTTTCAAGCATAACACCAAGGAGCTCTTTCTTAGTCACACAGGCCATGTTAATGACAATGTCCACACCTGAATTCACAGATGAATCCAATTCAGAACTACATTACTATTTCCAGACCTTCTCTACCTTTTGTTGTTTCTTAGATTTTGTGTATCTTAGTCCTCTTTTGATGCACCACTTCTCTCGTCTTTAGCATCTGAACCTTTCCACATTTAAGAATTTGTCTTTTGTTTAAGTTGAATACCTTGAAATTACCCATTTCCAAGTTCAATCATCTCCTCCCTTATGCTTTGAGCCTGCTGTTCCTATGCTTTAAAGAAATTTGGCCACCAGATAAATCAGACTAGTGAGGCTACGAAGCGAAAAGAATATTAATTCAGCAGAAAATATCATCCTATAAATCTCGTTGTCACTTGATAAAAATCATCAGGGGAAGAAAAAAAGCTGAAAACACTTTACTTTTTTCTAACAATACAAAGATTAATCTAAAGGATAATACCTACTGCAATTTATTAATTACTATTATGTCAATCTACAGTCAGGAGATTGTATTTTTGAAGAATTCCATTTTTACTAATTATCTTTTAAAAATTACTCTGCAGGTACTAATTATTAATTACTGTGCATTACTAAGTTATATAAAAATGACAAGACAATCTCTTTAAAACAAAGGTCAAATTCAGTTTCTTGCCTATTACTAAAATTATATTTTGCTTCATATACGGAGCTGTAAGAAAAAATTCTAAATTATGTGTTCCCATTAGCTGCAGATGCTCATAGATTAGCACTATCAAAACAAGAAATAAAGATGTCAGTGTTGCTAGACAACCACTTCTCTTTTTAACCCTCCCAATGACGCAAGCTGTAAGAGCAGAGAGAAAAATTTGCTGTCATGCTTTAGGAACCTCTGCAGTCATATTTACAATGAGACTATTTTTTTCTAGGGTTTTTTTAAATATAAAAACAAATACTCATAGCTTAAGTGACACCTCAGATTTGGCTCTTACTGATAAAAATGTTACACATAAGGTTTCTGTGCTATAACAATTTTATTATGGTACTAAATTGATGCAATACCAATTAAAAAGTATGGGGCTTAAAAGTCAGCTTAAGGCTATTTTTATTAAAACATAGGTATGGGACTTGAAAACATGTATTATTTCTGATTATCTAGCTGATAGTAAACTACTGATTTTGCTCGTAGCCTCTCTTAGTAGATAAGGAAGCATGATGAATTCATAGGTAAACAGAAATCCTGATGCCCCCTAGGTCATCATATTTATTTCTAGCTTCCCTAATAAAACCCCTGTTAATGGAGAAACCAAATATTCAAGAGCCGAGGAATGTTACAATTCCATCATAATAATTATTCTAACTCATCCCTGCTTGGGCAAAATTGCTACTGCTACTATATACTGTGTAATCATTTAAACAGTGCTAAATATATTGAGTAAACAGAGGGTCAGCTCTGGAGAAAATTTATATGTGATCTATTACCACAAAAGATTCGAGTGCAGGTATTTTGTTCTGTAGTATATCTTTTTATACATCACTAAAAATTGTCTAGAATATTCCTTTTTGCTCCACTCTATCAGCAGAGACATGTCCAAAAAGGGTGTCCTAGATCACTAGACTTGTTTCCCTACTCCTCTTCCAGATTTACATTAATCAATAACTGTAGGTATTGGAAAAAATACACTAACACTCCTTCTCTCCCACATGGACACACTAAAAAAATAATTATTTAGGTAACTCAAATGCTAATGTGGCCTAAACAAACTTTTAAAAACAGATTAAGCAAAGTGTTCAAAATCAAGTGATGCAGCAAATGTCTCACCAAGCTCGACAAATTCTGTATTTCAGCCATTTACGATGGGAATAGAAAATGTTTGGCACCTTTGAGTCAATGTGAGGGCAGAAAGGATTGTAAAAAACTGGTTGAAAGTCAGACAACCTTTGCAGCCTTTGCAATACATCTTTAAGTGATAACAGGGAGATAGCATTCAAATCCCCCATTATTGTAGATTCTCATGCTGGTTGGAACAATCTAGTTAAAAGGAGGCAGAAAGGCAAAACGGTGATGAGATGGGTTTCAGAGGAGGTTCTGACTTCTCAGATGAGCAGCTGAAGAGCCCAGCACCCAGCCATGCTCAGGTCAGATGTACAGAATCAACAGTTTGGCTTTTTCAGCTGCATGAGACAAGCAGCAAGCAGAGGAACGCAGAGCAGTACTAAAAAGATGGAAGAAAAAACTCCTAAAGGGTTCTTCATTTCCTCCACCCCAACATTTGGTGGCAGTGCACGTTCCAGAACAATGGAAAGCAAAAGGGAAGATGAAAGGCATGGAGCCTATGAAAAAGTTGAGGCTCTGTGCTTGTGTTTTGTCTTGCACGTATTCTTTTTCCCAGTCTCGTTTTTTGCATTGAGATTGGATTAGTTTGGTGCAGGCCAAGTCATTCAGGCAAGATTTTGTCATCTTGCTGCTCATCTTTCTCATGAAAATACTGAACATTTACCTCTCCTGCTGCAGTATGTGAAATGACCTCAATAAACTGTTTAGAAAAACAGATAAAAGTACATTTTCATCTTGAAACCGGCCAAGCAAAATCAATTCTGCATAGATCATGTTTATTAGACACAGGGAAACTGATAGCCTGTGGGTTTAATCTATGAAATTATACACACTCAAACATGCATCTCAGACTGTAAAGCAACTCGGCCAGGGTTCACAGTGAGACTCGCAAGTGCAGATTTTAAAGTTCTGTGTTCTCATCTTCTTCAATAATATCAATGAAAAAAAAAGTTTTCAAATTATAATCCAAAAATCTATCAGTTTTATTGCAGTTTCCAGCCCATATTCCAGAACTGTGGAAGCTTTTTCACAAGATCAGCTATAGTTGGGTCTCAGCTTTCCTTTTGTGAAGAGCTGCATGCTCAGTACTAATGAGTATATAAAGATTCAAAAATTTCATCCAGCTGAGACAAGCATACTAAGAAGAGAGGTAAGCAGAATTTTGTAATAAAATAGTTCAGCTCTTGAGTTTCCAGGGTTATTTTTCCTCGTGGAAATAGAAGTGAAGTTTTTATTTCTCAGCATGTAATTCTGAGATGCTTGTTCTCCACCTATGTTCTGGTCCTGTGAGGTCACTGGAAGCATTGCCAACATCTTTAATAAAAGCAGGTTGTCACCTTTCATGTTTAAACTGATGTAATAGTGATAGCTAATAAGGGGCATTTATTCAACTGCATGACTGGAAAAATGAACATTATAGGCTGTAGAAGGCTTAATCTCCTAAACATCAGACACAATCTTCTCACATATAAATTGCCCTTTCAGTTTGAAGAAAGGATTTAGATGTTGATTACTTACCTCAATGTTTTTCATAAATCACAAAGCAAAAATCATTGCAAAAAACAAATCCCAAATAACAGGAAGATTTCATGCAGTTTATATATATATTTTTCCTATATATTTCTTTAACATCATATGTGAAAAAAACAAATTTCCTTTAAGACTCTTGGACAGTTTTTAAAAATCCTTATTCAGGTGTTTCATGCTGTTTTGCTGACGAAATGGAAGATATACGTTGTTGTGAAACAAAAAAACGGTAGCTGACCCTCAGATTTTTCATAAAAATCTTTCATTCATTAAACAAATTCTGAAACAAAATGAAATTGATAAATAAGCAAACCAAAACTATTGCTATTTGCTGATATTATTAAAAATTAATTGAGCATTCAGGTATTTGAAAAGAAGCAGACACCGAAAGAGAAATAATGTGATGGGTATTCTTGAAACCTCTGATTCAAACAGGGAAAGAATATTGAAGCAGGAAAAAAAAGACAAAAACCTCCCAGCCAAACTTGCTAATCAGTTAATTGAGAAATACTCACAGAGGAAACAAATTATTCCTTCTAATCAAACATCATTTGCAGAAGAAATGGAATCACATTTAACTGAAAAATGGCACAAAACCAGGTGAACAAAAAGATAAATTTGAGATAATTGAAAAGATAACTGCAAAGTCAGGGAACAGAACATAGATTTGAGGTCTAATCCATTTCCTGGACATTTTGAAGCAGGTTCAACAAATTAACATGCTAAGGTGGGATACATGGAGACTAAGATTGGTAAATTTTATATCAATGTATTTTAAAGTTTCACACGTTTTAAATTCATACAGGTCCTATTTGGAAAAAAATAGCAATATTTATTGCACAGGAAAATATGACCATATTCCTTTTTTTTCTTTAGAAAGACTGTGTCTTTGAAGTCTCAAATGCTGATATTGTAAAATAAATATTAATGACATGTTTCATTTACAAAACAAATTTTCTTTTAAGTAAACAGATTTAAACTTATGTTGTATGCTGGAGAAATATTAGCTAGTTGGGGAATAGAGAAATAATAATGATTAAAAAACCAAACCAAACCAACAAAAGCACAAAAGAAAAAGAAAGAACCAACACCTCAAACCGAGTTTGTTTGGGCTTTTTGAGAAAGCCTTGAAGAACCTCTCCTGATTTATACTTTCTAACTTCAAAGCCTCTCCTAACATACACTTTCTGACCAGAAACTGTGAAATAATTTTTAATGCAGATGAACTGAATCTGGAATTCAATGAAACAAAGTATCAAAGAAAAGCAATGAAAAGGAAAAGCAATACATTTTCCAAAAGCCTACACTGAAAGCGATTACCCAAGCAAGATGTTTAATTAACTTCTTTTATTAAGTTAATTTACTTAATAGAGTAAACTCTTCACAGCTACTACGTGTCCTGTTCCCATGGGATGTTGGTTCCTGTGCACAGAGGAGCACAAAGAGGACAGCAGGCTGGTGGCTGGGGCTACAGCCTGTCTGTCTGTCTGTCCCTAGAGAGCAGCACAGCCAAAATTCAACAGGACTGCTACAGCCCAGTCTTACAAACTGGGATGTGTTCAGCAGATCTAAGCACAGATATTTTTGGTTGCAAAATTAAAAGTAGTGCTCATAAAGGCTTCTTAGCAGCCATGTGCTTTGTCCATGGCTAATACAAGATGGTTTGGTTCAAGTGGTACCCTGGGTGCTCCTATGCATCCCTTCTCCTGAGCATCTGCTGTCCATTCCTGCATATAAAAGGCCTGCTGACAACTGATCCCATCATCCTGGATAGCAATATCTTTTTAGCCATAAACCAGCCAAATTAATAACTGTTGTTTCTGAGCTATGTGCAAAATTTAGAAAATTACAAATCTAGCACACGGAGCTGTTGGAGTGAGTCCAGAGGAGGCCACAAAGGTGATCAGAGGCTGGAGCACCTCTCCTATGAGGACGGGTTGAGAGGGTTGGGCTTGGTCAGCATGGAGGGAAGGAGGCTCCAAGGAGAACTTATTGCAACCTCCCAGTACTTAAGAGCAGCTTACAATAAAAGAGGGAGAGGGACTTCTTACATGTGCAGGTGGTGATAGGACAAGGGGGAATGGTTTAAAATTAAAAGATGAGGGATCTATATTAGAAGTAAGGAAGAAATTCTTTATTCATATGGTGATGAGGTGCTGATGAGGCCCCAGCCCTGGGAGGGTTCAAGACCAGGCTGGATGGGACTCCCAGAGCAACCTGACCTAGTGGGAGATGTCCCTGCCCATGGCTAGGGGACTGAAACTAGGTTATAACCTTAAGGTCCCTTCCAACACAAAACTTTCTATGATTCTATCATTCTATGGTCTGGAAAGAGCTCCAGGCTGGCCAGACAGAAGGACTCCTCATGTAGTTCCCAAAGCTGGATGGAAGTCCAAACTTACTCAGTGCCAGTTATTGCTTCTTCCTAAGCAGAATAGCAAGAGGAAATGGGAAATATATGCCTCCACTGCAAGCCTTAGATTAAGAATAGGTCCACATAACACTAATATTATGATTATTTTTCCACTACTTGAACTATTTTGGAAAGAAAATACAATGTTGTTGCAGAAAGAGCAGACAGATGTTTGGGTTAAATTTCTGACACCGAGGCTTATATAAGTTCCCAGCATTTAATTTTACAGTTTATTTTTCTGATCTTTATTTGCAAGATCACCTCAGTGTATGAAGGACAAGGACAAGACAGAATTCAAACTGCTGGATGCTGCACCTGAGAAAAGTTAATAATTGCTTTGTTCAGTTTTAACTGCTGCATCAATACCAATGAAATATGCATTTAAAAATGATATCAACAGAGTCCTAAGCATGGATGTCCAGATTTCGAGTTCTGCTGATATCAAAATTAGCACATGATCTCAGAAAACTCTTCAGGTTTCTCCTTTTAGGGAAATTCCCCAGATGATTTATTTTCAAACTTTAAAATCTTACCATACTTACTAAAACACTGACTGCCACTTCTGCATTGAAAAAAAATAGATGCAAACTTACTCAGCAGTCAGGGGAAAGTATTTCTCTCTAGCACTCAAATATGCATGGCAGGAATACAGTTGCACTTAAATATCTCTCACCATTCAATTAGGTAACTAAAAGAAACAGCCACGGTTTGTCTAACAGATGTACAGGTCTGGTCTTCATGAGGTTGGAAAGACTCACACCACCATGTCTCCTAGTTCAAATTTGTGAAAATCAAAAATGACATCCAAATGTCGTAATTGGGCAAAGCTAAGAAACAGCACACTCAGAACTGTCATCATTAATCCAGCTGTTGCCCTTTTTACACCTCTCTGCTTTTCTGCCATTACATAGAATTACATTCCTGATACTACAAACCATTTCTGACCAATGCATGTAACAGTTGAGCACGAAACCTTTCAACAAGATTCACAGTAAAATTCACAATTCACTGTAAAATAGATGCATTGCACTTGGTTTAGAGTTAATTGCATAAACTCTAATCAATTTTTGCTGGTATTCATATTTTTAATAGGGTCACTGACTATAATAGTACATTTTAGAGGAAAAAATATTAGAAAGACAGAAAAAGTTTTCCTCCAATTCTCCATTATGAGACTCTTTTTTGACTTTACCAAATTCTAAACAGCTTGACCGTGATTTTCTAGGCTGAGCACTTTTCTGAAAGAGAATTAGATTTGTGTGTGTTTGTGCATGTTCATATGTAAGAGGGAAAAAAGGGACAACACAGTTTAGGATTTACTACCATATAAATAAAACCTAGAAGAAAGGAAACAATTCTAATTAGATAATTCAGTAATCCATTTAGATGGTTCTTGAAAGATATTTTAAGAGCACGTGCAAGGAAGTTTTCTCCTTACATCCAAGTTTATTCACACTTAAAAACAAACTGGTGAATTTGCAATAAATAAAATATGAAATTATTTTGACATAAATATCAACACAGAAAAATAAATCATGTAAAATACCACAAATATAACTTGATTTATAAAAATATTAAGAATGAGGCAGCATTTCTGCTCGTAAAACCACAGTGTGGGTAAACCAGAGTCAATTTATATAATAGGCCCTTAGGGACTGATTAGATAGAGGTGCTGCCAGAGGAAAACTGAGACAGCTTTACATATCATCAGGACAGAATATAAGCACCTAGATATCTCTGTTTTCTAACTAGAGACACAAAAATATCCAAGATTCGTGTTCTAGAAGAATAATTTTCCAGGTGGAAAATAAATGAAAGTGAGAGGAAGAAAAGGGGGAAAAAATTAACAATGATAATCCAGATACTTATTGATTTTGAAACTGAAAAATGCCTTTACTTTTTGTTATACTGGTTTGGAGAAAAGCAGTCTCAGGCCGGAAAATATTATTGGGTGGAGTAATAGCAAGTTGATTTGGAAAAAAAGGAACAATGGTACAATTTGGATGTCAAAAAGTAGACACAAATACCATGTATTTTTTAAATTGCTACAGGAAAGATAATAATTGTTGAAAGTCAAGCTAGTAGAAGTCTGGAAATTATATTGCAACAAGTATCAGTAGTCATCACATATTTGGAAGATGACCAGCAAAAGTTAAATTTTGCCTTTTTCCCGTACAATACTGATGAAACAGAAACTGAAGCATCCGTGTACTGAAATGGAACCATCCACATGGATGTGGAAGCAAAACTTAGAAAAGAAGCGTGAGGGTAACAGTCCTGGATGATCCCTGGCCCAGACTGCAAAGGAACTAATAAGTGAAATCATAAATGCATAAACAAGGTTTGCAAAGAACATTAACTAACCTGCTCTACAGGTCTCTAGCACGACCAGAGAAGAGAAAAATCATACACTTAACAAAGGACATGTTAAGAAACTGAGATTACATAGTCTGGCTTCAATAATATGTAATCTTCACGGAAAAGCAGGTGGATTTAGGAGTAAATCTATAATTTAAAAGGGTGAATTATTTCAAAATAGCATTTTATCCTAAAACAAAAAAAAACTTGTATCACTGTGACTTCTTTACATCTATTCAGTAAGCTTGAAAGAAGTCACTCCTTTAATGAATACATGAAACCAATTCCAAGATATCCCATACTCCAAGCAGAGATTTCTCAGTGCTTTGCTTCCTGTTCAAAAATCAGATTTTAAGCAGGTAAAACCAGAATCATCTGGCGCTAAAAATTCTCCCTGAAATTTTACTTGCATTGAAAAGGATCACCCTCGAGCCTGATGCCATGGTGACTGTGCTGTCACTGTGATGCCTAGTGTATCCAACAGGAAGGCAGGAAATCTTTAAAAGGCTGAGCCACTGGGAGGGATGGAGGAAGGGGCAGAAAGAGAGTGAGTCAACAGAAAATGATTGAAGGACAGACAAGAAAACCAATGTGAACTTTACTAAGATTTAAAACAAAGTCACAGGTAAGTTTCTTTATCATTACAAAGATGGGTTTACTCAGAAATAACAGCAAGCTCTAAGCCACTCCTAGTGCTGTAAAAATAGAATATCTCCTTCCGCTGGTTGCCCTATTTCTGGATTATCTCTTTTTTTTTAACCAAACCAAATTGTTCTGTATTGCTGTGACCTGAGAGGCCAGACTTCAGTCAAATCGGGCATCCCTGTGTGATTGCTCCAGCTCTCCTCAAGTCTCATGCAATTAAAAGCGTCAATACTGACACACATTAATGACAAAAAGTTAATGCAAGGGCTAATTGAGACCATCTCCCTCGCAGGCCATTTCACAACATTAATAGCACGGAAAGCAGCCGTTAATGTGTAATTAAATTTCCGGGATGCATGGGCTATCAAAACCAGGTTGCCGGAACCCCACTTCACACCTTTTAACCTCTCATTACCTGCCGAGCCCAAAATAGCCACTGTGCTCGACAATTCTGTGTTAACACCTTCTCCCACAAAAGCAAACTGGCTGGCACCAAGGACCAATTCTGCCAGCAACAAAAGGCGGCTCAGTGAAGCAAGCTGCATTTTCTAAACACATAACTAATTACCCTTTCGGGGTAAAGGTACGTAAATGTTTTGCTGACAGCAGATACCAACCACTCAGAATTTCTGGGCTCTGAACAACTTATTCTAATATATAATTATATTCTTCTGACCGAAATTAACTGATTACATTAAGAAAACATTGAAATTTTAATTCCTTCTGAATCTTATCCCACACTGCATGAATCAAAAATGATTCCAAGTGAGAATTGCTAGTGTGGGGTTGAGAGAGATGCTTCCACAGTGTTTTGGAGAGAACACTAAGATTTTGAGAGACAGGTCCTCGTGTATATCCCTGTTACATAAAAAGGAAATCAGAGGTACATTTTCCCATTTTGGGCACACAGTTTGAGCCACCTCAAGTTTCTGGAACAGTCAGCACTACCCAAATATCAGTCTGGGCATTCGTCAGTAGGAGTGCACTCGCCACAGGGCACTTTCAATGCTTTTGAATAAACAGCAGACAATCACTCATGCCAGGCTCTGATAAGAGCAAAGCCGAAGTGTACTGCTGAGAAAAGGCATCCAATTTATCCCTGAACCCACATAAATACTCCTTATTGAACTATCTGTTTCCCTGACGGCAGACTCCTTGGGCTTTCGGGCTTATTTTAAACTTAAAATTTGTTTGGGTTCTTGGCAACCTGAAATGAAACCTTTTAGTATTCTGGAATAACAATTGGCACGGCAGACTTCCCAAGTCCCCCGAGTCAGGGATGGACCCTTTGTCATTCAATTTAAGGTATATGTTTAAAGTTGGTTTCCAGGAAGAGTCTCAACTCCAAATACTGGCTGCATCTGAATCATCCAGCTGAGGCAAATTTTCATTCATCTAGGTTAACTATACAACTATTTCGAAACTGGACACATTTCTGGTGAGAAAAGAAGAGTAAAGAGGTGCTAACCCAGCATTTGAATGGACTGTTAATTTTTCAGTGTAAAAAATATTTGTTAAAGAATTTTCAGCTTTAGAGATATACATCTTTCTCAGTTCCAGGTAAATGTTGAGAGTTTTGGTTTTACAACCACATATTAATGAGTCTTCTAAAAGCACCAATGCCCAAAATACCTTTGTCCCAATTTAATAGAGAAAGAAAAAATAAAATTAAGGCTCAAGTCCTTAAAAATGACTGAACCAAAGGGATCCTTTTTTTCAGGAACGCTTCCAACACCAAGATACTCTTTCACAATGGAAACTGCAACTGAACTCAGCCGCAGTATTAAAAACACTTTATAAAACCTGTTTTCAAGGGCTCGGCATCCTTGTAAAATCAGGTAGTGCACATTATGTGTCAAGGCTATTGCTTTAGAAACCTGAGGTCATCTCCTTGGTGTGCAGGAATATTGAGTCACTGGTACAGCACTGGAGAATTAAGTTCACTTGAATACTCTGTAGGAAGGAGCATCCCTCTGTTTTCTAAAGTATCCTCTCATGTGAGAACAGAGTGAGAGGCAAATGTTTTCAGAGATGGGTTGCCCACCTCATAAACTGAGATGTGGGCAGACACAACAATTGCTTAAAAAGCTGCCGGAGGAACAGAAAAGAATTAATCAGCTCCCCTTACCCATGATGAGGACAGAGACAATAAATGTATTTTGTCAGGACCATTTTCATGAGGCATTGTGTTAGACATCAGGTAAAGAAAACAACCAACTCCAAATTTCCTAATAACAAAAACACTAAACTGCTGCACTAGGATAATGAAAGCAACTCAGAAATCCATAGCATTGGAGCATTCAGAGAATGCAGCCAAAACCCCCCAAAACATAGGCTGATCTGCATTGTGGAATAGGAATGAAATCAATTCAATTCAGTGCCTTTTTTATAAACTGTGATTTTAAAAAATCTTCATCTTTTCACAAAATGGAATTGGGAAAAGAAAGTACAATTTTCAGCCTTTCCACCAGCTTCAGCAATCATGAAGCATCTCCCCAGTTAATATTACATATTAATATTATATATTAATATTATGTAGCTTATTTATCTACAGACAAAAAGTCTTTTTGGGTTTTTTTGTTTATTTGTTTTTTAACATGGTCTTGTGTTCTGTCTCCATGTGGTTCTTCACATTTCAAAAGTAAACAGAAACACAAATATCTACACACAGCTAATGGCAGCTGTGTACAGCTATCTTTTCAGCCAAAGCAATCTTTCATACCATTTATTTAATCGGTTTTGAAAACATCATTTTTCCTATGGACATAATAACTGCCACTCAAAAAAACCCACTGATATTACAGTAAGTTCAGATTCTTGAACAGAAATACATTTTTAATAGCAAACGTAATATTTTGGGCTGCAAACTGAAGAAAGAAAAGATACAACTTTTGTAGTGGTTTTGCATTCTGGAACTGTACTTTTTAAGTCAATGATTTCTGTACATAGCAGATCACCACTGAATGGGTCCGCCCTTAACAGTCAAGGTTAAAGCTTCTCTTAAGTCTATTTTACTTTCCAGAACTCAAATTTCATTACTTTAACCTCAAAATAATGCTTGAGAGAGAAGCTACAGCAGGTCTAATACTTGGAATTTGTTACTGGAGTTTAAAATAACAGAATTCTCAGCACCTAAATTGAAGTGCAAAATTTTGAGTTAAGTGTGGAGTCTTAACAGTGACTAAACACAGAAGCATATGTCTGTAAAAGAAAAAGGCAAAATAATATGAAAAATGCTTTGTTCTCTATTTGTAACAAAATACGAGGAGGTATGAGGGGATGAAATTTAGCAGGAGTAATGACTTGGATACGGGAGGGTAAGAAATAAGTACATGGGTTACAGTGCTCCAGAAGAACTCAGGAAAATAACTGTTTTCCAGAGACTTTGGTCATTTCTTGGAGGGTGCCCAGCCACTCAGCAGATAAAACTGACCAGTCTAAAGTATGACTCTGCAATGATGTGATTTTCACAGAATCACACAACTAACTAGGTTGGAAAAGACCTTTGACATCACCAAGTCCATTTTGTTGCATTCAAGGAAAAGGACCAGCTCTGACCTCATTCCATTTGTATATTCAGTGACTATTGAGCATGTGGGAAAAAAGAAAATCACAATAACCATATTCTGAGTAAAAATACTTTTTTTTTTTCCTGGATGCTCTCTTGTGTTCTTGTGTTTGCCTGAGATGGTTTTGAATACTGCAATGGTAGAGATGTCACAGCTTCCTCAGGCAGCCTGGCCTTTATGGCAGCTACAGGCAAGTGCAGCTGCACTGCAAGTTTTTGTGTGCAGCTCTGCCAACTTCTGACTTGCAACTCAGTTTGATTCTTGACCTGCTCATTATCTCTGCAGCAAGGACTCCCAATTATTTTGGCAATAAGTAGCTGAAGGACTATCCTGGCATATGCAAATCTTCACTATCTGATCTGAAGAAGGTTGTTAGCCTCTCCAGAAGATAACGCTCCTGTCATCAGCTAGAGCTGCCAAGTAAATAGACATCTGAGAGAGTTTTACTCATGCAGCTTTTGTAATATGTAGCTTCACAAGTTTAATTGGAATTGGAATTTACTCCATATTTACTCTGACAAAAACAGTCATTGATAAAACAACAGCAGCAATCCTCCCAGCCAAACTGGGTCTATTCTTCCCTAACCTCTTGCATTGGGTCAAATTTCAATGGAGAATGGAATTTGCAAAGAACCAATAAAGCATCCCCTTAGGAATTTAAAGTACAAGGCTTTAGAAAGATAGATTTCAAGGGAGTCTTTCCTATTTTTAAAATGTTTTCATGATCACTTTTATAATAATGTTAATGTCTTATTGATGTGATTATGAGTGATTTAGTGACATTTCTATCAATGTGAAAGGTAGAAAGAACAGTACTAAAGAATGAGCTACCAAGTCTGTGGTTCTCTGAATGTGCAAGAATGTCAGTCACACTCACTTTAGTTGCTCTACTCACTCCTATCCTGCCGTGGAGGACACTCAGCTTCAGCCTCTGCCATCTGTCACCTCAGAGAAATGTGTTTAAGAATTTGGTTATATTCTCTGTCATTGATACCTGTCCCTGCCCTGTCGCTCTCCACTGAATACTCCCAGTGGTGCAGCATCTTAAGGGACGAGTCCAGTACCACACAGAGTGGCTAAAGCACAGCCTTTGTTACAGCAGGTGTCCTCCACGACATAAAATCTTTTTCTTCTCCTATCCAACCATTTTCCACTTGAGGTCTGTTACAATTTGAATACACTTACAACTCTGGTTGACTTCTAAGAAACCTGAAAGAACCCTGGATAGACATCTTAAGCACAGCTGATTATCATAAAGATGCACTTCTCCATGGCCACTACCCAGCAGTACCAAAGATTATTTCTCCTGATGAATTTAAGTCCACAGAGAGTTCATATTAAACACTCTTGTGGATATACTTCATGTTGTTCACCCACAGGCTGAAGGAGAAGTCTCCTTATACTCTACAGTAGCACATGGCTCACAGGTATTTACTATTCATGCCACCATGCAGAGTTAGATGTGGATATTAATGGAGTTAAAAGAAGGTTTCCATGTTGATTCAAATTTTCAGGGGAAAAAAAAACCCCAAAGTATGAGTTTGCCTGCAATCAGCCTAAGGAAACCTTTCCTAAGCTCTTGGATACGGGCTGCTGTTCTGCTTCATTATGAATTAGAGTCCAGTAAATCCCTAGTACCTTTAACACAGTCAGAATTATATATATAATTAAATCAAATGTTAAAAAAAACCCTGAAGAACTCATATCTCATTCTCACAGGACCATCCCTATCCAATAAGACCAGAAAAAAACCCCTCCAATCATTTTGTACTCTGCAGAAGGAAACATGGGCAGAACATTTAATGGATATTTAACTGGTGCAATTATTTGGGCTACACTACATTCAGTTTTCTAATCAAGAATGTATACCTAACTTAGCTCTTTCACCTTCTGCTGTAATTCCTCCCCTAATTTTCTTGGGGAATTTTGTGCCAGTTAGTCAGGATTAAGATCATCCACACACAGTCATATTGCAGGAATATAAAATATGAAACACCAAGACCCCTTTTAGACACAGATAAATCTGACAAATATTCAGAGCATCTGAGCATAGCTTGACACAGAGGAAGTAGTACAAATAACGTAATAAAGGTGATTCAAAAGACCACAAATGCCTTCCAGATTTAGCAAACTAGTTAGCCAACAGTGAGCACCTAAACATTTCTTCCACTGTCCTAGTGGCACTGAAGTATTTACAGCCCTCACCAGCTTCTGTGAAGCTGTCCTCTATTAGTATCCTAAGAAAATATTTGTATAAACAAACTTACACGTACAAGGGGTGTGAGTGTAATGAAATTATTAAACCATACTTTGAAGACTTACAGTGATTAGAAACTAGCAGTGTTTGCCCAGAGAAATCTTTGCCATTGAGTGCAAGTGACCCACTGTAACAGCTTCCTTTTTCCTCTTGAAAATTATTTGGGGATTCCTCTTGAAAATTATTTGGGGATTCCTATTGAAAATTATTTTGGGATTCCCCAGGAGGGCTTCTGTCTCTAGCACCAATTTCTGATCTGCAGAGACATGTCCTGAGATGATAAACCAGAGACTCAGAAATTATATCAACCTAGTTCTGTTAGGAGTAACCAAGAAATGTTCCTCTCTCCAACTTCTCTTGTGTACAATTTTGTGGCTCCAAACATCTTTTCCTATTTTTTTTCCCCCTCCAATTCCAGAATTACCACCCTTGCCCTTGGTTTCCCACTCCCAGCTAAACAGCCTATAAAATTGCTGCAAGAAGCCAAGTGCTGCTTTTCACACAGCCACAGACAGACTTCCTTCACTGAACACATTCTGCGCAGAGCATCCAGAGGAGAGAGATGATAATGTGACCGCCGAAATGCTGAGAAGTCCCTCCGAGCACAGACTACAGAGGAGACAGGAGCAGGGAGGCTCTAAAATCGGAGGGCGCATCGCGCATTAAGAAGTAACTTTGGGGCAGCGCGTTGCGGGGCTGGGCAGCAGGCGGGGAAGGGGAGCCCGCAGCCACATGGTATATTCCTGCCTCCGCCGCTCTCCTCTGCCTCTCCTGGTCCTTCTCCCCGCTGTCTCTCGCAGCTCCTCTGGCCGGCGCTGCCTTCCCCTCTCCCCCTGCCGCAGGCTGCAGAATGGGACACGCTTGTTCCCCAGCCAGCCGGCAGCTGTCACACAGCGCGGGCAGCCAGCAGCCGGTGCGAGGAGCGAGCACACTCTGTCATTTAGGATGACTCACTGGAATCTGGCTTTAATTTCTCTTTTTCTGATAGCGGACGGAGAACAACCTAAAAGCTACACTGGACTAGACCAAGGTAAGAGATTTAAGTGTCTTTTTTTTACCCTGCGGCCACCCAAGGCTTCGAGGATGCCAGGCTGTGTAGGAAAGCTGGCACGGGCACTAACTAATTCGGTGGGTGTCTGAACACCTGACATTACATGCCATCAGTGTGTCTTGCTGGCGTTAACCCTGTGTGTACCACCCGGGGGGAGAGATGCCGGGTCAAAATATAACCTAGTGACTGCATTTTCTCCCCTTAATGCAACTTTTGCGGCTGCACTGCCACCTGCTCCCGTGGATACAAGAAGCTCCTCAGTATTGCTAAATGATGTGGCTTTTGTGTTGTGCTGCTGGGAATGGAGCGTACCAGGCGTCTGTCATGGACTCCGTGTGGATTCATTCCCACAGCAGTTGTTTCATCACTTTAATGAGTTGAAATTCCACAGTCCACAGAAACGCTTCCCTGTCGTTCCCCCTCTCTCTGAGGGGTTCTCATATAGATGAGATCCATTTTTGGGCTTTTCAAAAGTACTGCTCACTGAAAGCACCCGAACAAGTCTGCTGAAGCACAGGCAGGGCTGCACTACATATTCTGTCTGCATTCCTCTCTGCTTTTTCTGCTGTGAATCAAAAATTCAGCGTTGCAGCAGGGTTTTTGCAAGGACAGTAAATGTCTCTGGCACAGCAATTTAAAGTAAAGGGAGAAGACGCTTCTCCCTATTCTGAAATCCTGGCAAAATATTCTTCCATTTTCCGAGGAGGTACAGTATTTCTAGCAGAGTTATCTAAGCAGGTTTCTGCTGGGGCTGATTGACAGTTCTTAGTTGTGATTTTAATGGAAATCTTTCACTGAATGTCTACAGCTTCATTTCTGTCAATCCAACCCTTTTTAGCAAATGGCTTTCTTTGGAGGGTGACACCTTTAAAATTAACCCAGCATCATATTTTTCTAGACCTATAAACAGACCTATCATATTTTTCTAGACCCAGCTAGTGCACATTGCAGAATGCCACAACCTTACCTCTGGATTTTAATGGTGTAACTGCAGTGGAAGACATTTGGTCTGGTTTACAGGTTTTCTGTACTGTGCAAAGTGTCACAATTGCAACTGAATTTATCTGTGTTTCCTATATGTTATTATGGTGTTTCTCTGCAATAGCCTACGTGTTCTATCTGTTCGGACCTTCTGTGTCCTGGCAATAGGTTTATTAAGAGCTGACTTTTAAACCCTTTTTAAAAACTGCCCTGACATTACTGCCATGAAAAGGACTCTCTGCTCAAGGAAGATGACAGGTCCCACACTGATCACACCCATGGAGGTGACCAAACAGGTATCACCAATTAACAGAAAAACACCCCTCAGCTTCCCAGTAGCCACCAAGACCCACAATCCGTTGACCCAGCATGAATGTATTTGGAATTAACTCAAACATGGCACCAATAAACACTGCCCTTAGCTACTACCCCCTCCATGCACTCTTTGAAAATAGATTAGAGGAAAAAAGGTTCTTCTTTCAGAGAATTTTCAGGAATTTAATACAGAGCTTTGGGAAGAGGTAGGATAACATCTTGATGTATCAGCATGGATTCTCCATCATTTTCCATCAGAATACGGTACAATTTTCCACTTGTAAAAGTGGAAAGCATTTACCAACATTATGCTTTAAGATTATTTCTAGTCATTTAGACAAGTGCAGAGACTTTGATACTTTTTCTAAAATTTACTTATTTTTCTTAGCAATTAGATATGGTGCCTGACTGCAAAGGTATCAGATTATTCCCAGGAAAAGTAATTCTAAAGTACAACTCAGACAACACATCATTGTGATTGTATTAACAGTTGATAATATTCATGTAACTTATTTTTAAATTAGTACCTATTTATTGTATACCAGCCCTTAGTCACTTGCTAGTGAAGGACATGTCATTTGGGGTCTGAGCAGCTATTTTTGAGCCTGTCTGGCTAATGTCTAGAATACAAAATTATCCTGTTCACAAGTTGAGCTTTTCTGTGTTATTTTCCTTTCTTCTGAGACATCAGTATATTATCAATTCTCATCTGGCTCCTTTGAGGTGGAATCTTAGTCCACTTAAATGCAGACAATTTACTGTGATAACAGTTTATTGTAACTTAGCAACAAGAGCTAAAAAAATCAAGTTACAGGCATAACACATGCAAACCTTGTATTGTGCTGCCCCGTACTCAGCAAATTAAACCCTTGAGATAAATGACATTCTAGACCAGTCAGTTTAATATCATTAACTGGGCTGGCCAGTTGCTCTAATTACAGAAGTCAAAGACTGCAGGAAGCAGCTGCAAAGTCAGCACATGTGCACGGAGCTGTTTGTAAAGCAGAAACACATGCTTTAACTTGAGTATTTTTGGTTGCAAGATGAGTTATTAGGGAAACGTAGGGCATTTAGTATCACTGACAGAAAAATGCACAGTGGCAAGACCTGTAAGAGTGGCATGGGGCTATCCACTGGTCTTCCTGTGAAGCTTCATTTCTGGCATAATATTTTCACCAAATAAACAAACAAACACTTCTAATGTTATTTCTCTATGATCAGACTCTTGGGTCATTCATTACTGGTGAGCTGGGAGGACAGCACTAGGAAAATCAGCACAATGTCCTACCTACTGTCCTACCTATTTTACTCAAAATAGAGAATCCACTATCAATGAAGCAATAAGATGCAGAGCTGGTACCCTGGAACTGGGAGGAAACATCCCTAAGACAGTGACATGCTCAACTCTGGAGCTCTGCTTGAGCCTAGAAGACTAAACCAGCCACAAAGCTGCTGAAAGTAGAGTCAGGCAGCTGCTCTGATGGGTGGCCAGGGATCCCCTCAGCTCCGAGTTTCACATCCCTCTTGGCATTTCACCTCCAGAGACTGAATTTGGGTGAGGCAGGACTTTTGCTGCATTTAGTTAAGTAGATTCAGTCTTATAACTGATTTCATTTAGAAAAGAAAAATGTTCAGCCAAGTTCTTCCCACTCAAAAAATCAGCTTGACTAGCAGGTTATTCAGTCCTCTGGTATTTCTGTATATTTCATTTGAACATAAAGCTCCACCCAAAGATGAAGAGCTCTAAACAAGTCAACAAGGTTTTACACATCAGGAATGAACAAGCTCTTGATAACAACCAGGTATCAAATCCATCCCAACTGCTTGATAAACCATATTCTGCACAGAGGCCTGCAAAAATGGATTTTCGTCTCCTTTGAAACAAACAAACTTAGCCACTTCCATAGTTCTCTATTCATGTCACTGTAGCCACAGCAGCTGTAGATCTATTCCCTGCACCCTGAACAGAGTCAAGGTTACCTCCTCCCCACTGCACAGTACTTTGTTATAAGGTAAGCCAACTGCACCTACAAGTAACACCTTGAACAGTTCTATTCATCATAATGAAGGTGGTATTTCTAGCTGAATGTACACAAGCCCTATTTTTAGAATAGGGAACACTTTGCACACTTGTTACATTGCTTTCCACAACTTTCTTGTAACATGCTTTCATCAATTAGGATCAAATCTTAGTCTAAGACTGAGGATGTTTATAGGGGTTAAAGTAAGGTACGTATGTGACACGAAGCAGGCATCCAACCCTCATGATCAGGCATTACCTTTGGAGGAGAGCATTTTTCTTTAAGTAAAGAAGTCTTAGAATGATAAGATTGCAGAATATTCTGAATTGGAAAGGACCCATCAGGGTCATCGAGTCCAACTCCTGGCCCTGCCCAGCACCATCCCAAGAGTCACACCACGTGTGCCTGAGAGTTGTCCAAACACTCCTTGAACTCAGCCAGCCTTGGTGCTCTGACCACTGCCCTGGGGAGCCTGTTCCAGTGCCCAAACCCCCTGTGGGTGAAATACCCTTTCCTGTACTTTGTAACTTAGTGATGAATGTACTTGGTGGATAAGAACTATTGCTTTCTTTACCTTCAATTCTTGCATTTTTTAACAAACTTCCAACCACGCTCTTTTTGCATTTTCAGTCCAATAGAATTTGAACCTTTGACCACCTACACTGGTGAAGGGTTCATCCAACTAAAACATAAAGGGGTAATGTAACAAATGTGTAGTCTATGTCAGTATATATGTGTGGAAATAGTGTCAGAATCTAACAGAAATACAAGGCAATATGTCCAATTTCAATCAAAACTGAGTTTGAACAGACATTCCTTGAAATAAAATCAGAACTTTTAGGTTTCTGTTTAATTATTTTGTTAAGACTAATTATTTTTCCATTAAAATCTGTATTATTTCTATATTTATTTAATCCAGTGGTCTGTATTTTCTCCAAAATAAAACACAGATTATGCAGATTCTAAGGCACCATTTTAGTTCTTTCTTTAGCAAACAAAATAAAACCAATATTGTAGTCATCACAAAGTAGCTTTTTCATACTCAAGCTTTGTCAAATCATCTGGATTTGTGAAAACTGATGTCTTTCAAAACTGAACCAATAGGAAAATACTTTTTTCTTTTCTTTCAATTCATTAACATGTAAAAAGTCTTTTCCCTCCATATCAGCTTGCTTGTTTGTTCCTTTGATTGTAATTCAAATCTCAAAAATGATGAGGAGGCTAAGTACGCTAGACATGTATTCTCTTTAGGGTTGGAGGCAATTCCATTACTGAGTTGTTGGCTAGTTTAGGAATGCTGTGTTAAAGACAATCTGTGTGAATAAACCCACTGGTGTCCAAAGGGAAACACTTCTGAGAGCAGAGTACACTCTAGAGCAGTTCTCCTGAATGACACTTCTGAAATGGATGTTAGACGTAATCTGAATTTTCAGTTATACTCAGCAAGGTCTGTATGGCTTTTCCCTCCTGTTTCTCCTGTCTTTCCCAACCTTCTCAAGTTAATGGTGTGTATTTGAGACAAATGTTCTTTTACCTCAGAGCACCAGCAATGTTGGGTAACGCTTAGCGAAACGCGCACCATCCAAGTGACCTGTAGGTTACACAGAGGACAATACCAGGACCCACATGGTGAAGCAGCCAGAGAAAAAGCCAAGTAAACTGTTGATTTATAAGGAAGCTTGGAGCCTGGAGCCACACAGTACTTGAAACCATGTAGCACATGATTTTTTGTGTTGTAGAGATACTGGAGGTTTATGGGAAAAGATCAATGCATCAAGATGTACAAGAGCACAAAGTGTGTGGTGGTAATAGAAAATGAAATACATAAATCTCTGTTAAAGGGTTCTTTCCAACTTTTGCAATGAAAAGACTCAAGTTTTTTCCGAAGTCGCAAACATTACAGATTCTCTCATGAAACTCCAAAAGATAAAACACTCAAAAATCCTATGAAACTGTGTGCTGTACACACAAACATGTGCGTGTGTGACACCATAAAAGTTCCAGATCCTAAAGAAGCCAAAAACCACCCTCGAAACAGACATACAACCACAGCTTTATGAATCACATTTGAGGCAAGGTTCTAGGAAAATAATAAGTTTAAATAGGAATCCTCACATATATAGAAAAGAACATGGAACCTTTGGGCAGATTTCTTCAGTTTCATAGCCTTTCTTCAGTCCCTAAAACACCTATAAACTGTCTTCTCACAACCAGATCCTCACAACTATCACTGCTGTGTCATGTCCAATATCCTGTAGATATAATAAACAAGAAATCATCCCATAAAAATCCAGGACACAGTTCAGGCCAAGAAACACTTAGGCCCCTGCCATGCCAGGACACAGTTCAGGCTTCCTTCCTGGGAACACCACCAGGGTGTTTGCAGCAGAGCAATGCCCTCCCCTGCCAGGAGCCACCTGGAACTGTGCACATCCCATCTACTGCTCTTGGAGAGCAAAACAGAACAGAACTGGGCCAGGACAGAACTAAAATAGACAACCTCTATGTTACCAGGAGCTGCAGAAAGCACCTACCATGTTACAGCTGTTAACTTCTTTATAGCTGGTGACTGATTTGAGAGCAAAGGAAGCAATACAGAAAGCCTTGCACTTCTAAGAAAGCCAAATATTGCTACTGCTAGTTTCTTCAGCAGGGAAATGAAAGAAAGAGTTAATTAAATCCGCTGTCTGTGGTTTGAAATATTAACCTGACATTGGTGTTTATCTCGTGTGAAACAGCTTTAATGATTCTATTTAAGCCTTTACATTTCTCTCATTGCTTTGCTCACTGTCCTCTGTTGCCACTAGTATTATTACACTTTCAGCAGTAGTAATAAAACAATTACTGAGCATCTCTGCTGTTTAATGGGTTTGAAACCTCAGGAGCTGAAAATAATTAAGTTGGATTTTTGTGCTTGCAATGAAGTTTGATATTTGATGAAAAAAAAAAGAAAAACAAAACAAAACTAGCAGAAAGATCCATAAATACTAAAGTCAAATGGGACCAATGAATGAGTCTGACTTCCAGCATACCACAGCAACCCTGTCATTTCATCCAATTTTACCTGTGTCAAACCTAGTATCTTATATAGGTAAGTCCATTATTATAAAAATAGTTTCAGATCTCAAAAATGATCATACAAGCTGCAAGTGCAGGACCTTACAACTGCTGATCACACCAGAGTGGGATCATTCCTGTCTCTTCACACCAGCTAACCTTAAGCCCCCCACTTTGCAGCACCTTCATCCTGTCTAAACATGGCAATTTAATCTCAAAATGCATCTCACAGAAAGCTAAGAGAAACTTTAAAAAGAAAGGGAAACTGGTTAGAAGACCTGAACTAGAATTCAACAGAGATAACAGGCACTTCTAGCACTTGTTAAAAAAAAAACCCTAAAACTTATAATTTCAGTAGTCTCAGGAAGATTGCAGCCACATCATACTACTAATTTGGGGGGTTTCCTGCCTGAATACTGTGCTTTTTCCTCGGTATTGTTTCTTGGATAACATAATGGGGAAAGAGGCATAACTGCTAGGTTTAACATTAATCAAAAGATAATCAGTGCTGCACCTCAAAAGGTAAATGTAAATGTTAACTCTGTGCAGTTGCTTGCAAAAAGAATGTATAAGGTTGTCTGGAGCCAAATGCATACATAAGATAAAGGATTAGAAAAATGGAAGGATGGCTTTTACAGTAGGAAAGAACAGGACAAAGAGAGACAACCCTGTGCAGCATAATAGTGGGATTTACAGAGGAAACTCCTCAGTTCCCTCAGCACTTCCCACAGCTGTCTGAAAAATCTGTTTGCAGGATTGCTTCTGCTAATGAATAAAAGGAACAAAGCTGAGGGGGAAAGGGAGCAATAGAGCACATGTGAAGATGAAGGGAAGAAGGGAAGGGAAAGGGAAAAAGAAAAGAAATAGGTATTTTCTCTGTCATTACTCTCAACATTTCTGACACTTATAGTGGATTTAGAGACAAATCAATAAAGAAATAAAGATTAAGATACAGATGAATACAAAAGAAAATAAATACAATTTACAGAATCGTTAAGGTTGGAAAAGACCTCCAAGATCACCAAGTCCAACCTTTGGCCAAACACTACCTTGTCAAATAAACCATGGCACTGAGTGCCACATTCAGTCATTTCTTGAACACTTCCAGGGATAGTGACTCTACCACCCCCCTGGGCAGCCCCTTCCAGTGCTTGACCACCCTTTCAGTAAGTGAAGGAATTCTTCCTGATGTCCAGCTTGCCCTGGTGTAGCTTGAGGACATTCCCCCTCATCCTGTCACTGGTTGTCTGGGAGAAGAGACTGACCCCCTGGCTACAGCCTCCTTTCAGGCAGTTGTACAGAGTGATAAGGTCTCCCCCAGCCTCCTTTTCTCCAGGCTAAGCAACCCCAGCTCCCTCAGCTGCTCCTCACAGGACCTGTGCTCCAGACTCTTCACCACCTCCCTTCCCTTTCTGCAGCACCTCAATGTCCTCCTTGTAGTGAGGGGCCCAGAGCTGGACAGAAATGGAATGAAACAAAGTTCCAAATACAACATTTAGGTGAGGTAACAGATGTCCCCTCCCCGAAAGCCAGGGCTGTCCTATGGTCCATGACTGTGGGCAGGAACTGGAACGTGCCTTTAGATCTCAACGTTCTGACAAGGCATCTGCCCCTTCAGCTCCCAGTGCTCGGGCAATGGGAGCAGGGATAATGCCTGCTGGAGGTGAGCTGGGGCAGGCGTGGGGGCTGATGCTGTTGGAGTCCAGATAGCACAGCAAAACATGGTTGTCATTCTGACATTAGTTTACTGCACACTACAAAATCAATTCAACACCTTTCATCGTCCTGTCAATCACATTGTGAAGCGCTGCGGGACAAATGGATTTTCTCTGTGACAGTGGGACAGGGATCATGAATTCTGATCCTTCTGTTGGACAGTTCAGTACCCATAAATTGTCAAGACAGCAGAAGCCACACTGCATTTTAGTCTCCCACTGTCAGTGCACAAGGGTGTCCATTCAGAAGGAACAGATTATTGTAGATGGTGGAGGTATGGGACAGTGAATTTTGAGAGGCACAAAAGAAATAAAAGGCCTAGGAACCACCACAGAAATACAAGGACCATGGGGCAAACATCTCCTTAAAAATACTGAAGTAGTTCAGAACTGTAGTCTGCTGAAGGAAGAAATCCTGAGGAGAAGAAATGTGGGTGCCAGGATATCATCGTACAGAAGTGGAAAGCTGTAGAACTAAGTGGGGATTTGATTTTCAGCTGTTGTGACTCAGAGCCATGCTAAATCATTACATCCTCTTTTCACTGAACATCTTAGATTGCCAGAGCCAAGCTTTCTGTGCCAGTTAACCTGCTGGGGATGAAAACTGTGATACTAGCTGTGTATTTCAAGTAAGGACAATCAGAAGAAAAACCAACAGAAAAGCAAACCAGTATGTATTATTAATCTATCATCAATGTATAGTCACTAAATAACAGCATTGTTTTATCTTCAGATCTGTACTGTTAATTCACAGTGACTAATATCCCATTCATATAATGCTTCTTGATATGTTTTGACAGCCAGAAAATTGCTCCTCTGCCTGAACTTAGGAAACAATTTGTTTTCTGGGGTGAAAATGTAAATACAAGGCACAGCAAAAATAGCCCAGTCATCCTTTGGGAAATATGAAAATTAGTGTTAATACATATACCCCTCATTAAGAAATCTACAATCATACATGTCTGTGAGAACCAAACTGCTTATAAAGTAGAGCCTAATATTGCTAAAATGTTATTACTGTTATGACAGCACAAGTGGGACAGGCACAGAAGAGAAGAATCAACCAAACTTTTTCAAATCACAGATGGTATGGGAATTGTCCCAGAAAGAGCGTAGAAGTAGTAAGGAAATTAAGTTTCAGGTCCCCACTCTGGAATATAGAAGGATGTCCTATAAGTGGTATCTCAGCCTTCTGTAGTGAGTCTTGTGCAATTCTGTGTTAGTAAATCCTGTGATTTTATCGCCCACCCCTCAGTTCTGTTCACTGCCCAGGGTCTGACTCCCAATGCCAGCTCTTACCTAGGCCTGTGTGAATATAAATAACCAAATGTCTCCAATGGGCCAGGCAGCATGGTTTGGCTGACTCCAAATGACTCCAGGGTTTTAAAGGTCAATAATTTCTTTTTAAAAATCAATGTATTTGTAACTGGTGTAAAAGCTTCCAGCCTAAAAATGTGCTTAAATGGACAATCCAACAGAGCTTTTCCCCAGGCCACATGAATTTGAACAGTGCTCACACTTGTCAGTTTTCAGATTGTCAGAAGGCCTTTTATAAGGGATGGGGATTTCAGAAGATTAAATTCTGCTCCTTTCCAGGAAACCACCACTTCATCATCCCCTATTCACAGTTTATCACAGACAATGGAAACGATACAACTGTGATGATTCAGGTACATTGAAACAGGAAAAGTGTGTAAGCAATAACCAAACAATGGCATTTTTCTGTGTCAAAGGGAGGCGGGCACAGTGTGCCTAGCTTCTCTGAAAGGAGCACTTTCTTTAAGCTCACTCTGTTCTCCAGCCAGTTCTCTAAGAGTCATCACTGCTTCAAAAAAAGAAGGAATTGTCTGTAACCCAAGAGAAATGGTTCAAGCTGAAGCCCTCCCCCCCACTTGTATAAATGCTTGTGCAATAAATAAGTATCTAAGTGAATGGAATCACTTGCTCTTCTCCTAGAAACTATTTGTTTTGTAAGCTATGATACATTTAATTTATTATTTATAGACTTAAACTTTCACATCACAATGAGCCATATCAAGCAGACTTGAATGCTAGCGTTTGAAATAAGTGTGATTGAGAAACGTATTGGGTTGAAAATAATTCAGATAACTTGATTTCCCTTTGTGCTCCATCTTTTACTGCATCCACAGGCAGCAATAAATCAGGATCTGCTACCTAAAGAAAGCCTTAAAAGAAAGGTTACAGCAGGGTACAGCTCATGCAAGCAACAAGTGCCTACATGAAAACAGCTCTAAGTTTTGCATTTGGTCAAGATTTTTAGACTCCAAGACAAGCCTCATAACTCCCTAGTAAGAGGGGCTCACAGAAAGTAGGCTAGGGAGTAACACAGGACCCACAGGAACTCAGTTTCCTAAAATTAGGTCAGCACTGGTATAAAATTAGATTCAATGTTCTGCTGACCGAACTGAAAAGAGGAGGAGTAATTTTTAATCACAAATTCTTGAGGGTAATGATATATCTTGCTGGAAGTCACCAAGTACAGCCCGCAAAGTTGCACAGTGGTTAGCTCCTTCCCCTTCCCAACACTGCTAAAACTCATTTGAAGCCTGAACACAAGCAAAACTTATAAATTAGCTACGAGGGACCAATTGTTTCAAGTCAAAGCATGCAGAAGTATTTAGACAAATGGTTACACTCACACGGCATTCAGTATAAGACTTATTTATCTACTATAATTGATTTTTCAATTAAATTGTCTGATGAAATTGCTTTTGTTGGAGGGAATGGGGAGCTGTGAAACTAGAAATAGAAAAAACAACAACACGTGAAATCATAACATACTTCAATTCAAATCACCCAAACATTACAAATATGTTGGTGAAGTGGAGATTGTAATTATAAAAAAGCATGAAGTAGAAACCTTGGAACATACTGAACAATGATCTTGAACAACAACTTTCTAAAATCAATTCTAACTATCTATTGTCTTACAATGCAGCTCTGAAGCTTAGAAATTAAGCTCTGGGGAGGAAGAAACACTGCTTTTTAATTGAATGGACTGACCTGGTACTAGAGAATCACCTGAACAAAACATCTAGACCCAAGCAATCACAAAGAAGGCAACACAAAAAAACAATGCCCACTTCTACCTTACCAGTATTGCAGGACCATTCCAAAATATTTTATTATAAACTTGTTTGACCTACAGTAATATCATTATGATCTACAGCAATTTGTATTCCTACCCAGGCCACAGTTCAGTCCCACTGAGGCCACATCCCCTGAGGATCCCTCTCCAGAGGGCTGGGTGCACAGACTTACTCAGGGGGATCTTGCTGACTGCAGCCAGCAAATGCAGAAATCCAGAACGATGTCCAGAGGAGCACCTACTGCACTGAAAGTCCAGAAAAGCCATTTTGTGGATTGCCATAACGTGTGAGGATACTGGAAACTGCCAAGGCTGTAAAGCAGACCTTGACAAGTCTGGGACAGAATTTCCCTGTGCACCTGGGGAATAGGCTAACAAGTGAAATGTAGGATTTTGTTGGTTTGCAGACATAGTTACTCCAGAAGCTCAGCATGAAATAATCTAACTTGGATCTACCAAAGACTTGGACCAAAAAAAAAAAAATAGTCCAATTCCTCCAGCATCTCAGTGTAGCAAAATAAAGCCCTACCCAACATATAAGCCCAAAAATTACCTTCTCTCAGCCATCTAACATCGATACTAGTTCATGGTTAATAAATGACAGGTTAGGAAATAAGATCCTGGGCTACTGGCCTGGATCAGCTGGAATGGAGATTGTTAATACTAATGTAAAGACTGTTTAGCTGGAACTGTAAATTGCAAGGAGTGTGACTCCCTCATTCCTCAGAGCTTGTACTGCACATCAGAAGAAGGTTAATGAATGCCAGGGTGAGAAGCACTAATGAGATAGTGAACAGTGCTTTGAAGAGATCTGGCTTTTGGCAGCTAGAGAAAGATGTACCTTCTTTGCAGATGATCACTGACTAGGAACTGAATTCCCAGCCAGGTCTCTGCTGAGATGCTGAGCTATGGAGGAACTCCTCTAGCCTGTGCTGCCATTGCTTTTGAGGCTTTACCATACAACTTCAGATCCAAATGAATAATCACTTTATTTCCCTCAGCCTTCTCCAGGGGCAATATAATGGGTACTTGCAATGCTGATGCCTTTAAGCTTTCACAGCAAACTTCCCTGTGCAGGTTTATCCCCTGCTGTGTTCCAAATAGCTTATGTGAAACCAGGAACAAGCAACTACGTAGGGAAGGGGCAGTCAGTGGCAATGGATGCCATAACCAATCCAGGCAAGGAAGCAGCATGGCAGGAACAGCACTGTATGTACGTGCATTTATTGCAGGTGTGACAGCCTCAGTGAGTAATGAACTGCTACAATGCACGCTGGTTTGTCACAAACTGCTGGGAAGCATATTGTTCTCAGACGTGCTGGGGATCTGAAGTGCCAGTTGTGCTTATTTGCTAAGGCTTCTTGGGTGAAGAGCTTGGCAATCTGCATAGGGTATTTTGTGGCTGATTAATTTTATAGATAGTGCTTGGTGAGAACCCTCTAACTTACTGAATCCAATAGCAATTTTAATCAAACTCTAGTTGCTTGCTAATTTGGAGACATAGGGTGCCACTTTATTGGCTGCTATAGACTGCTTGCTCTCCCTATATATAAGTAGTTTAGAGAAACCTTCTGGCATACCTATTTCTTTCCAGAAGAAGAGACCTACACAAGGGCTTAACTGCAAACCTCAAGGTTTCATGCAAAAAGCTATTCAGGAACAGTGCAGCCAATAGATTTATACTCCCTTTTTTGGTAGCTTTCCAACATGATAGCAACTACAAAAACAAACTTCAAATTTGAAAATGAGTTGCAAACTGAAACACAAAATCCAAGAATGACAAAAATAATACTTGTGTAGACAACTGACCAGGTTGTGGAATGTTACAAAGAATCCTATCCCATAAGCAGCCAGCTAATATTGCAAAACATGCGTGAACCTGTGCTTAACCCTTTAAGGAAATCTGGAACGGAATGAGGATTTGTAGGAAATTCTGTTTCAGCATCATGATCAACAAATAATACTGTGTGGGTTCCTGGGTCTGCCCCCTTTCTATAATCTACACTTTTCTATAATCTCATTGTGTAAATCAACAAAAGCAGCTTCTGAGCCCCTGTTCACAGTATGAGAACAGTAACTACATGAATCCAGTGAACTTCTGAAAATCATTCTCCAGAGGGGGATTTCCTTTTGTCGTCTGATGCAGCATCTTTGTGCCCAGATTCATTTGAAGGTGTCTATGCTTCAAAACTTACAAAAACTTATTAATTGTAAAGTTTTCTTAATTCCAGTTTTAGATTCAGTATCATTTCCCCTCTATCATCTGTACAAGCCCATAGAGTCTTTCAAGACCAGGGTTTTATCCTCTTGAGTTTTGCAAGAGTTTTGGCATCTTTATTTTTGCTTTAATGTTTGCTACTTTTTCCTAGATGGCATATTATATGTCAGAGACAAAGAATTAGCTCCTCTGAAGGTGGTTTTTTTTTACTGGTTTTAAGTTATATTGTCCACTGAGGACACACCCATTATGGAGGTGGTGAAGTAGGAAAAAAACCTGTTTCAAACCGGGACAATGGAGATCTTTGAAAACCCGATAATTACACAACATATAAATGATTATTTCTATGACTGTTTTTCTTATCATTGGGTACTCAAATAGCAGCCTCGAAATAGAACTTAGAAACTCACAAACCCCTACTAACAGCAAAGGACTTACTTTGTTGACCAGTGCTATAGAAAGAAATGGGAAAAACGTTGTGCTCATTAAAACTGATAGGCATAGCTCATTAACTAAACTATCCTTCCTCTGACAAAATTACAATTTTCTGAATTCCATGCCTTTCCCTAAACTAGAGCATATGATTCCATGGATACTGTACAGATCATGACATTGCTTTAGGCACATTGGCTGATCTTCCCCTACAACTCCTAGAGCAGAGGCAGCACGGAGATTCCCGTGCAAACGCACCGGTTGTGCCAACCTGCAACAACCACCACAGATGTTTTTAATAATTTGTACTACAACTCCAGCACAGGACTGCGGGCTCCAAGAGGCTCGAATCCAGCCCTCTCAAATGGATTCATACTGTCATAGCTACATTTTACTTTAAAAGCACAGGTAGAAAATCAAGCCATCACGTTGAACGTGTATTTGCTGGCTTTATCTAAGCCCTTGTCACACGTGCATTGCCTACGACAAGCCAATTAGGCTCTTTTGAGACCTGATACCATCTGTTGGAATCACTGGCAGCCCAGCAGGCAGTAGTGCCTCAGTCCCTCGGTGGGTTTCACATTTTACCACTCAGAACTCCCAACTGCCCTCCCCAGCACCAGAATGAAATAGAAAAGAGAAAAGCTGTAGTCCTTTCCTATTGTGAAATGAGGAATAAGAGACAAAGCACGCATTTGTGAATGTGTAAAGTCAGTTCTTGAATTTCCACACTCACTGCGCTTCTGATTTTACCTTGAAGAGATGAAGGTTTTCTGTTGCCACAGCAACCATGTTAACAAATAGAAGCATAGCTTTTACACAAATGATGTGATTGTCAGGAGTTGGAGATAGTCTAACAGGTTTTTTATTAGATTCCCCCCCAAACTACACACTTTTTAGCTAAAACAAATATGTCACTTATTTTCCGTATTGTATATTTCTCATTCCACTACAGCAAAGGTGTTTGTTTACATAAGATATACCTTTACCAAGAGCTTCTAAATTTGGTACACCTTATCTTTCATGCCTTAGGAAGGCATCACATGATTGCAGCATTCTGTAAAAGGCATAAAGTGATTTGCATTGATGCTTCTCTCAGTGAGCTAACTGGGGGGCTATAAATACGGCTCCTGTCTTCAGGATTACTTAGCAATTTTGCTGCTCTGAAGGGGAAAAGTAAAAGCAGAGGAAAGGATAATCTTCATCATCAGATGGAAAGGGGGAGAGATTGTTCTGTAAATCATCCAAAAATGAATGATGAATCTGTTGCTTCCTTTAAAAAGCAAAGATTTATAAAAGCTGAATTCTGCAGTCTTCAACACTTGAACATTTCCATTGCATGAGTTTAGAATAACACATATTTACAACAAATAGTAACTTTGGCAGATTTTACTTCTAGAGAGAACAAATTTTGTTTTTAGCTGAAGTATAATAGCAATAACAGTTTGCATTTCTTTGGTCCCTCCCATCTTTGTACGTTCCTTCAAAGCACTTCAAGTATCAGATATCAAATACCAAGTATTAATTGGAAATACAGCCACATTTTAAGGATGAATAAATTAAGATTCCACCTCAAGGGGATGGGAAAAGTGTGGGGCATAACAAACCATAGACCATGGTAAACAAGAAGATGTGAGTAGCTATTCTGAACACCTAAGCACTTGGTCAGCCTTTTATAAGCCAAAGAAGACAAATAAAATTCCCCAAACAATGTCAAATTTAAACATTTATGGATCTATTTAAATACAACCACAGTGTGTTTGTACAGACACTTGCTTAAAAAACAGCCACAAACTTTAGTTGGCTGAAGTATCTTTTTTGAATTCACATCTCATCTCCCCAACCAAAGCAATGACTTAGCTGCTGCATTAAATTTACTTTTCACTTCACACAGCTATTAAACAAGCTCAAAAAAATGGCTTTCTTCCAAACTCTTAACTAACACCACGTCAAAAACTGTTCAATAGAATTGCTCTCTCATGACAGCCAGCAGACAGGGTTTTAGACTCTAGTTACACATTTCCACTTCACTGCCCATTCCTACCTGAAGAACATACTACAATTATACAGCAGATAGAGTAGGTAAATTAAATTAAGTCCTGTTTTTACTTATTTTGTAGCAAACAAATACAGAGGGGAAGGGTCTACTCTTGTTACATACAATTTCTTTTTACCCCTGCAATAAATCCTGTTTTCATTGGGCTCCTTTCATCCATATCTGGTTGGTTTGGTAAAACAAACAAGCCATAGATAAACTACTGTTCAGCTGTTTAATCCCACTCTCCTCTTTTTCACACACATGCTACAAACCCAAGATGAAATAGGTGCTGCTAGGAAGACTAATTTCTGAGAGTTTTCTCATTCCCTCCCCTATTAGCCTCCCGAGTCTCTGTAGAGGGTTAGAAAGATCAGCTTCAACATTTCAAAAATTTTAGCAGCAAATATTCCTTGCCGACAAATAGCAAAGGAGCCACCAGGGCAAATTTCATTTTTTTTAATGTCTTTGCACGCTGGATCACCTTGCTAAGATAAGCAGGTGCTTATTTCACCTACCTTTAAAGCTGACTGGGCTCTTTATATGTTTTACATGTCCCTGGTAGGCAGCACCTTGGAGAGCCTGCACGAACCTATCACACCCTGTGCTTATTTCCATTGAGATTTCTCTCCCAATGTATTCTAATTATGCCTAAAACATTTATAGAACAGCTTTAACTTTAAAAAAGAGCTCACAAGCCTAATATACCATGGAGCAGATTCACTTCACTTACACCAGGCACACAGAGCAGTTTGCCAGCTTTCAATTCTACCACAATGCACATTTTGAGGATTTCTGTGAACGAAAAGAAATATGCCCACCTAACACGTCAGAGAGAATTTAGATAGATGTACATTAGGCTGTAACTGTGGATATAATATGGGGTGATATTCTGACTATGAGGACTAAAACCTACCAAGGGTGTAAAATGGATGTTAAACATCCATCAGCTTAAACAGTATTGATTTTACATCTTATTAACAGTAGCTTTCACAGAGTAGCATTCTTCACTCAGGTTGCTATAAGGTTTGGGTGTTTTTTTAATTTTCTCTGTTTAAAGAAATCGGAACTTCTCATAAGATATTTAATTGAAAAAGACTGAACTTTTTCCAGTCAAGAATGAACATTTTGATTTATAATAAAATGTGTTCCACAATAATTAGTAGGCCAGGGTACATAAGTGGGACAGGCAAGTCTCTGTTTCAAAACTCTAAGCAATATGTCTGAAAATCTCCTGTTTTCAGGCAAGTTTCCTTCCTAATATGACAAGTGAGAGAGGTTTATTGCCAGTGCCCCTGTGCTGCATGGTTCAGGTTTAACTGTGGTGTGCACTGGATGCAGAACTTTCCCTGGGTTTCCTAGGAGTTCTAGATGGTACACAGGCTGGTTTGGAGGAGAGCTGGGATAAGTTTGGAGTGATACGGCTCAAGGTTTTCACCTCTATTTACTTTACACATATTGGAATTGCAAGGCAAGTGTCTGAAATAAAAGCTTACAAGGGCAGGGGGCCAGACACATTTAATATGTGCAATAAAAAGGGTTTTCTGCAGCTGATTTTTCTTCCATATTTGACTGGTCACAGGCAGACAATCTCATGCCAGAGTTGCAAGCAAGACCTAAATATTCAGGCTTTCAAAGTTCAAGCAGAATATCACACACTGAGTAACTAAGAGACCTTGGCAGAAGAACATCAAAACTAAACCACAGGAGGACTAAAAATGTGGCTTGACAAAAAGTTATCCATTAAAGTGATTAATCCTGACCCTAGCAGGGAAAAGAAGACCAAAAAACCTTACACCTTGAGATGGACCATGCCCTGTCCATGCCACATAGTGAAATGCTATGCAGAGACACCCAAACTAACCTAAGCAAGCCAGCTAATAAATTACCTGAAGTGCCTTAATTACTTCTCCATCCAAGCTCACGAATTCTTTTGAGAAGCATCTTGCTGAAATGGTAAGTATAGGCATCTCTGCATGACACTAAATTACGTCCCAAAGATTTAGAGCAGTAGGCAGCTTTGGCAGATTTCAGATTTTAAGAAAAATGAAGAAAAAAAAAGAAGCCCTTCGACTTTTGTAACTAACTGCCTGCCCTCTGCATCAAATCACACTCTATATGAGAAGTCAGTTAGTATTGGGTTTTTTATTTATTTGAGGAAAGCTGTGTTGGTAATTAAGTAAAAGCGCACATGTGGTGCGTTCAAGGAATTTTTATTGTGCTTGAGAAAGAAGCCAGGCTAATACAGCCATGGAAATTGAACCACTCCATTAAAGGAGAGACAAGTAGAGCATGGATAGCAGAAGTGCAAGCTGCCTCCACAGCTCTGACAGCCAGATTACATCAGTCATGGCCACGAGGGGATGGACGAAGGCATAAGGGTGGCACTGCCCCTCCCCAGCCATACAAAACTTGGCCTTGCTGGGTGCTTGTCAGGGAGCGCCCGCTGCATGGCGAGGGCAGCTGCCCACAAGCCATCAGGTAGACCCATCATCTGAGCACAAAGAGCCAAACAGATGACAGATAGTAACAAATTTCTGTCATAATAACCAGAGGAAAAAAGATTCTTCATGCCATTACCAATCTTGTGAGCCCTTTTGTTTCGTTATTTTAGCAGACACCCGTAAGAGATGCTGGCCCCCAGTTCCATAGTTTGTTGATGATATGTGGAAAGCAGAACCTTATTCAACCATGCACAGCCCTAATCTTTGCTGCCATGGTTTTCTGCTGAGAACCTTTAAAAGACCACCCCAGTTCAATACTGCTACTGCCCAATTTTTGTTGTTCCCATTTCTGTGCCACGAGAAAGGAAATGGCCATCAATGCTGCATGTCTTGCTGCTATCTCAACATGCACAGAATGCAAGACCTTTTGCAGCGAACAGCAATAATATGACAACAGAGAGAAATTAGGAATACTAGATTCTTTGCCATTCTAGCTCATTTTTCATACAACAGATATTCCAAAGTTTTGTAAACAGTGACATTAAGGCCCTTCCTGGAAGTCTTAGTGAAATAGTGCAGTCGTTTTGGTGGATTCAGAAGTGGAAGTTGAAAGGAGAGGACACTGCACCATCCCACCAGTCTCCATCTCTTACACAGGCAAAATTCTGCTGAGAGTTACACCCTGAAGCACATTCTGATGCTCACCAGCAAGCAGCAGCCTGGGTAGGGGGGCTGGAGGGGCCTGGTGGGGAAGGGCACAGGAGCAACGTGGAACAGCTGCAGTATTTGCATCACTCCCTCAACACCTGGGTTCAAGTCCCACCCTCCTGACCTCGGGCAAAATATGCCCAAGCTGGACCTGGCATGCACTGAAACTCTGCTCTTAAATCAGTCACTACTGTATGAGCATCAGCATAGCCAGCTTGAGCCACTGGTCAGAAAGGAAGACAATGCAGAGAGAAGGGCAGTCTGGAAATTAATGCAAGGCCTTTGTTCAGGCTGCAATGTTTTGGGCGTTTCGTAGTGTGTACAAAGTGCCAGAAGCTCTAGAGAAGTTTATCAAGAGTAAGCAAGAGGCAGGAAAGCTGATAGCTTTAATTTATGACTCCTGCTTGCTAAAAGTAACAAACAGCAGAGAAGTCATTGCTCAACACAGGAGACAGGTGTAACAGCTGTAGCCTAGGGGTAGGTCAGAGGAGCCCTGGTTGCTGGATTTTGTTGTTTTGTTTTTTTTTTAATCTGGAGGAGAAAAAAAACAGTATTAAGATAAAGAACAATCCTTGAGAAGGTTATCAAGAAAGTGCAGCCAGTACTGTGGTACTGGATGTGACACAATGGACATAATTTGGAAAAACAAAAAAGAGTTTCAGACTGGGTATAAAGAACATCTTTTGTCATGAAGGTGGCCAAGCAGTGGAATAGGCTGCCCAGAGGGGTTTTGCCATCACCCTTTTTCCAGGTTTTCAAGACCAGATCAAATAAAGCTCTGAACAACCTGGTTTGTTCTCACAGCTGACCCTGAGTTGAGCTGGAGTTTGACCAAGAGACCCTGTGAGATTCCTTCCAACGTGTTTTATCCTATGATCTGCCAAAAATAACCCAGAGATAATTATAGAAAAATAATCCATGCATAGGAAAGATCAATGAATAATTCAGTCAAAGGGGAGAGGGCATGTATAAAACAGAGAGGAAAGCCTTACATGTAACTCTTTCAGATGCATATGAAGACATGTTAACTTTGCAATGTATAAAAGTTTCTATCTGAAGAAGAAATGCTACCATACTTGTGAAGAAAACATAATTAAAGTACTTTCTCATCAAAATTGTCCCACTCCAATAACCTCCTTACAAAATAGAGTGTTTATGATGAATATAATTTTTACCAAGATAATTTTTGCTTCTTTCACAAGAAAGCAGCATTTATTTATTTTATTTCAGGGAAAATTGACTAACCCAAATGGACAGCAGAAGTCTTCACCCTATATCACCAAGGAGTAAAATCTAGGAAAACTCTTCTCCTTTTTATTCCTTAAAACTTTGGTAGCTATTCTTCCCCCTTACAATATTCACCAGCTTTCTTTTTTTCCTTTTATCTCTCTCAGTCAGTGGGTAAAAGGCAAGTTGCACATTGTTGTCCTGTGATTCATCCTGAATGCAAAACTACCCTTTTAGTATGACATGTGGTGTTAATCACCATCTTCCTGTCACTTGATGTCAGAGTTGGCAATTTTCTAGCATCTTCACTGGGTGGCCACATGTACATCCTCTCCCATTTCTTTGCTGCAACCAAGTCCGGGTAGCAAATGCAATTAAACCCGTCTATTTCAAGAGGTTTGTTTTGTTTCGTTTTTCTTTTTTACATATTCAGAACCTGCCTCATGTTTAGACAGTGTTAGATTAAACTACTCTCAATCCCAGTGGATATAAATCAACACATCTTTTAATACACTGGTTTTTTGTTTGTTTTTCTTCATCCATGCCAGTGTACTCCTCTAAGCTATTTATTTGTATGAGGGGAAAGCCAAGTACATTTTTCCACCCCTGCCAGTAAGTTGATTGTTCTTTGGCTCAAGCTGCTCAATATATTCCAGACTAGAGAAGGGAAGTTACTTGTCCTCAACAGCTTGGCAGTGTTCTGATATGTTAAACAGATGCTTTTGTTTTACACCCAATTCATAACTACTTATCACTGGTGGATTTAAAGATCTTTTACATTAACTCTTCTTGACTCCCAGGGGTCAAGATGTGCATTAAAACACCTCATTTGTTTCTCTGCTGTGTTTGTGCTTTGTGTTAATTCTACTGGAAAACTTTGTTTAGCTCAAGTTGCAGCATTAGGATTTGCATTGATTCTTGGAGCAGGTCCTTCTGAGTACCTAAGCTTTCACAGACAATTCTACTGCTCAACCCCTTGTGTCAGTTCTCTCCAGGAAGTAAACTCAAGGAGAGCTGTGAAAACTGCAAACAAGTAACAGCAATATTTAATGAATTTGCAAAGGAAATGCTCAGTCTCACAAAAGTGTTTAGTTCTTGGACAGCTGTCTATGAAGTGAACAGTTCAAAATTCCCTTTTGTAATTCTACAGCTAATACATATCAGTCTTCCTGCAGCAACAAGGGTAAATGGAAATCTGTTCTGAGTTCATAAATACTTTCTTAAAATAAACCCTAATTTCTAGAAGTGTGTGATGTTAGGAATGGTCATTTTGCCATCCATTCACTCATTCCCTAATAACACAACTTCTCAACTACCTCACTACACCCTCCACACCTACACCCTGCATTTTAATCAAATTTTAGATTTCATACTCAAAATGAATAATAAGTAAAATAGCTACCCCATACTAGAACATGCCAGTCTAGAAAGTGATAAATTTACACAACACAGAACAATATGAAACATGTTCTTTTGATTTGCATAAACACTAATGCACAGCTACTGTAGTAAAGCATCCATCATAACACACAATAGAAAGGATATTTTCATTTATCAGGGTTAGGTCACAATCCCAATTGTTACAAAGTTACCTCATACAGAGAAGCTAACATATGAAATTTAGATTGTGGATATTGTTGATAACCAAGGAACAGAGCAGAAAGATAATATGAAGGAGACTGAGGAGAGAAAGGAAGGCACTAATAAAAGATGGTATAGCACAGCCAGAAGAAACAGAACATAAGCATAATCTGAATAGCATAAAAACGTATAGTTGGTAGTAAAAATTCACTAATTTTTAACAAAATAGCTCTAGTTAAAAAATAAATATGATTCTGTAGAAAAAAAATTAAACGTAGTGATAATGCTGTATAGTATTATCCCTAGTAATAAAAATTGTGATTTTACTAAGAACAAAAATGAAAAAGTAGTCTCATAAACATGGATTTTTCTTCCCATGCTTTCACACTAAACCTGCTCAGCAAAACGAATCACAGAAGGTCAATGTACAAAGGAAAGAATAATTTAGGTTAATTTTTTTTTATATCATATGCAATGAAAATACATCAACACCAGTAACAGAAAAATATTCACTTTTCTGGAAATACAACTGCATTCAGTGGCACCCAGACAAAAGTTATAGTAGGAACCTAAACAATAATCAAAGACATAAAGCCCTGATGCATGAAACAAAATTTTAGCAGACAAGTAGCTTGTCACTTTAGAAGTGAACAACGTGGGTTATGATGTAAAACAGTTGCCAGCAATATTCTTGGTTTGAAACCGAAGCCTAGTTTGTGCACTGAGGTTGCTGCAGAACAAGAATCTGCCCAGTTTCTGTGTGAGATTGTTCCTGTAGGCGACATGGCAAAAACACATGGGTTTTGTCCACACCTCTGTGAAGGGTCACCTGTTGGGAAGGAGCAGGAATTGATGTAACCCTGGATCACCTGTCCTCTATTCCAACGAGCACCTCTGCTCTGAACAGTTTTACAAGCATTCAATTATTACGGAAAAGAAAAAAATTCTCCAAATACATTTTGGAACCATCAGAAGGTGGAGAGTATCTTTTATGTGGAAAACTAAGAAGGCTAAGATTGCACCATCTGGCTTAGATGCACATGGTATGATCAAGGGATGATTTTACGTGGGTCTATAAAACTTCAAGCAACAGGAAGAGTCAGGTCACCAGTGCTACTCTCTATGTAAAAATACAAGTAGAGTTACCACTTGAAATTATTAGTTAGTGAGTTAAAAAAAAAGAGAGGTTTTTCATTCAACCTGTCTTGACCCTAGAATTCACTGACACAGGACAGGCCAATCAGGAGGGAAAAGAATTTTAAACTGGTTGACCACACTTTGCACATTTGTTACCCCCTCCCTCCTAGCCTTAGTGAACAAATACAAAAAAAATTATTTGTACAGAGAGATGCAAAACCCCTGTTACTGCTACATAAACAATTTGGGTTTGAGGTCCCATCCACCATTTTCATTGTTCAGCTATGTGCCACACAACAGCCTATCGTGTTCCTTTTGTGCTTACATTCAATCCAGAAGCCTTAACACCCATGCACACAAGATGTTCCAACACAAACTTCTCTAAGTGTTGATTTATTGAAGATGTATTAGCCTTGTGACTAACACTGGGTTTTTTGAACTCTGCTGTCCAACAGGCCTTTTGAAAAGCCACAGCCAGCTTCTCATTACTGCTATTGTAATATCTTCCCACAGAAGCATGATCTCCTATTTTATAGCCTGTCAAAGGAGTTAGGAAAATAAGCAAAAATCTTGTTCACACACGTTGATCTCTACATTTCAGTGTAGGCAGTGTGTTCCAACAAGATACACTGGACAAGGAACTACAGTCATAGTTTTTAGGGGTTTCATTCGTATGACACCTCTTTTAAAATGTATCTGCATCCTGTCAATTGTACATAGAAAAAAAACACATTGAAAACATATGTTTACAGAGAAACAGCAAACTAAATATTAAATCCAAAACCAAAGGTCCTACATCAGATTTTGTGTGCCAATGGCTTCAAGCCTTCATATTTGCTGTTCCAAAAACATTGTCTGTGATGTCAGAAAAGGCTGTGTGAATCCATTACTCAAAAACTTGCATTAGCACTTGAATTTAGTCACAATTAAATTCAGCAAAGTGAATCATGCACCATGTTTCTGGCAATTCATGCTATTCCAAAAATCTAAACTACACAGGATTTATACTTTTATTCAGTTCTCTAATTTACCTGCCTCTGCCTGCAACTAAACCATACCTCACTTTCACTTATCTCACTTTCAACATAGCCAGGATAAAATTGCCTCAGCATTAAGAAGCAGAAAACCAATTCCCGTATTCGAGGAAAATTTAATTTGGAAAGAGAATGAATCAGGGGTATCCTGGTTATCAAAATCCCTGAATAATTTCACAACTGCAGGTCACAGCGAGATCAGGTAGTGTCCTGGTTGGACTGCAATTTGGTTACCTCTGGCTTTCCCCTTTTGCAGTTTTGTCTAAATTGGATGCTTCCCTAGGTGAAGCCACACTGGTTTTTTAAGCTGTCCTTGGTCCCTCTCTGCTGCCAATTGCTTCCTGACCTATGTCAAGCCCCGTGATTTCCCTCCAATTCTTACATCACCTGGTACTCCACCAGAAACAGCAATATTGGGAATGCTGACCCATGAAGAACACCATATGGCTGCAGATGTTCCCGAGTGCCATGATGTCTAACCCACCTTACACTGAGCCAGATGCCATGGTAATTAAAAGCTGGATACCATCCAGAGGCTACTATAGAGCATACTTCCAAAATTCTTCAATATGTGGAGATAGCTACAATAATTTTATCAACAATTAACTTCAGGAAAAAAGATTTAATGAGAGTTACAGCAACAGAAACAAATATCATCTGGGATGTGCATTTACAGAGAGAACGATGGGTCATCCCCACACACACATTGTTGGTCTCATTCATGTTCAGATATTCTCTAATCAACTGTAGTGCACTGAACACTCATGAAGGTGCAATTATTTTCACTCATCTTTTACTCATTGAATTCCATCTTTTTTGCCAATTAGAAAGCTTAAAAATAATCACCACCAGTATGAACATTTATGCTTCATTGCACAAACATTTGTGCTAAACAAACCTCCAAGGAGTATGTCCTTTACCAAACCAAACTCATTAAAAATTTAAGTGCATATTCAAAGGAAAACCTTCCCTAGTATTTCTCCCTTAGCTCTGGGAGCACGGAAGATACATTATCCACAACTTTCAGTCAAGCATTTTTATGACCATCAAATTAAATGAAAAATATTGTGAAGTGGAAGATCCTGTACAGCAGCTCACAGACCTGACAAACATGCAATACTCTTGCCAAACTCTTTTTTTTATTCTTACAGTAGTCAAGACACATCTTCTTTGCATGCTCTAGAGAAAATATGCTTATTGATTATCAGTACACCTCCTTGAAGATTAAAATTACTGAATGTTTCTTCCTTACAGAACATTTTTGTCTCCAACACCCTCAACAGATATTATTGAAATGGATGTGCTTTCAAAGAGAGAATACTTTTTTCTCTCTGAAGACAGGAAACCTACAGCAAATCTATAGAGGGTATTTGCATTTAACATCATTAGCTAACTGTGCCCATCCTTCATCACACATCAACATTAGAGCCAGGCTTTTAATACCATTCTAGGCTATGTGTTTGGACACAGCCACAGCAAAAGGAACATGACCATGATCATTGGACTAGTCTTGATTTTCCTGCTTATTTCACCTCTGTTCATTGCATAAACATTATAGCAAAAGGAACCTTCAGATGAAATGATCACCTAGATTATCTCAGGAAGTAATTGAAGTTTGATCTCTTTTACTGATTTCTACAGAAACACAAAGTGACTCTTCAAAACTTAAAGTTATTTGTTTTAGAAATGTAAGAGGAAAAGAGTAAGAAAGAAATTCATAGGACCTACAGGCAAGTTTTTCTTGCAAGTTTTGGGAGGCCCACTTGTTGTAAGTACCTACCATAATTGGGAACAGATGAAATGGCTGTCCATAAGCCTTTGTCTTAACCTGATTTAATCAGTGTGCATTCCTCTGAGCTCACAGGCACTGTTTCATTCTTTGCAAAGTTTCTTTGTGTGGTCTGGGAATTTGGAGCCTGTCCAATCTGATTAGTTCATCAATAAAGGTATAGAGGACAAAAGTACTCTTCTACAAAAGAGTTTGCTATTCATTCAGCAGCTTCATTTATGTTACTGTCCTTGACACCTTCATGCAGGTCTCCCCTAGGACTGATTTACTGTTTATACTTCTGAGAAAGTGTGAAAAAGAAGTAAATCAGGCATGCACCAGTAATATCAATTAGAAATAAACACATGTCCCACTATGGCCGTAAGCTACTCAGAAAAGATACAGACAAGGATGAGTATTGTACTGTCAGTTTTCTAAAGAAGGAAACATCCCATTGGAGTGACCCACTGGCCTTCTGGAGCCAACACCCTGCCACTGCCACTTCTCTGTGACTCAGGGCAAAGGCATAAGCACGGAGGAGATAAGTGCAGTTGTGATATGAGCAGCTCAGGTACTCTGGGAAATTGTAAACCAGGTAATTGTCCTAGACAAAGACATTTGCCTGGACAGAAAATGATGTCTTCCCTAATACATAGTAGGATCTATTAAAGAGAATATTAACTAAATATAAAAATAATTAATATCCCTTTGGGCTAAAAGACAGATTTAACAATTTAGTAAAGGGCATAAGTCTGCCTACAAAGAACAAAATGGCAGAGCATCAACTTTCCAATGTTAACACTGAAATTTGGCTATGCAAAATTCACACGACAATCTAAAACTGCCGTCATAAGAATAAAGAACAGCCTTTCAGCACTTTTTGGATCACAATTCACATGTGCAGATGAGGTCATGCCAACCCTATGGTTCGTGGCAAGAGCATGACAGTAACCAAGACAACAGCACAAATGCTTCCTGCAAATTCCTCGTGTCTGGGTATAGAGAACATGGTGACCAGCGTATTCTTCCCTCCAGATAAAGCCCAGTCATCTATCTTAACACAAGCTCTCATTAAGACTGAAGCTTGTCTCAGCTAATCAACGTTAATTCTTGCTTTATCATGCCCAGTTTTAGTCAGCTGGTGCATAGTTAGGGGCTCAAACTGGGGAGCAAAGAATCCATAAGTTGTACATCAACACTCAACAGAAGCAAATCTAAAATTCCTTGTGGGAAATTGCACAGGCTAGAAATATTTCTATGACAATGGGCTCTACAAGTATATTGCCCTACCACTGATACTCTTCTGCTGCATTATATTGTATTGACAGAACACTTAAGCATACATATTTATTCCTCTTTATTTCTCTTGGAACTAAATGCATTAAGTCCTCCAAGTTTGTGGATTAGCATTGAATTTGAAATCTGATGCCTTCTTTAGGAAAGGATGAACAGCTCTTTCTTATTAACCATTCTTGAACTCTGTCAACTCCAGCACAACCTGAATACATTTCTGAACTTCGAAACAGTTTTCATTAAATTTCAGTGCACCTCTGCTCTTATTGCTTTCTAGGCAGTTGAATGCTTATTTGTACAAAACCTTCTGAGTTATGTTCATCATTACTTTCAGGTTCATGGCTGCTTTAGTTTCCCTGACAGCAACAGAATGAGTTTATTCTTCACATTCATTTGTTTTCCCATTAATAAATTTCTCAGGTCACAAAAGTTCATTTCCAAGAGGTGTCTTCTTTTGCTAAGTGCCATAACACGTCAGTCTGTACGCCTGATGCCCTTCAGCTTCCTAATTCTCCTTGGACTGCCTCAGGACACACCTTCCCTTGGCACTGACCCACAGGCCCAATCCAAAGCTTCCTGATGCCTTTTTTCTTTACAGCATCCTTTTGAAGAGCTGTATTTTCTAACCTGCAGCTCTTGGTACAAAAAACCACATTCAAGAAAACATGTTTCCGTCTATTCTGGTAACCAGTCATTATCAAATGCTAACTAATTCTTCCCTTTTGAAGACAGAGGTACCATCTGGAGTCACAATAAAAACCATCTAAATTTTTTTTTTTAAATACTGTTGCTGTTATCTCTTGCTTAATAAATTCCAAAGTCATAACAACTTTTTTTTTTAGCAGAAGGGCTTCAAAATCCACCCATCCAAAATTTGCCACAGGTATGTGCACTAAAAAAGACACCATACATTTAGGACTAGTTCTTACTAAGATTTCTATATTTTATCAAGTCACTGTGATAGTGCAGAGTGAACAAAATACCAACCTTCAGTTTCTATAAAACCAGTTCCCTTTATATTGATTAAATTTCTCTATCAACAGCTAATTTTTTCATAGCACAAAATCTCACAACTGACTTTACTAATTTTTTTCTGAGAATCCACATTTTCTTGTGTGCTAGGCTACATCTAAGCTACTTCAGTATTTTTGGCCTATATTTTTGAGGACTTTTTAAATTTCTCAAAAATGTCTATGTTCTCAGGATAGGTTTTATGGAAGAAATCCTATTAACATTTTATAATAAGATGAAGAGAGATAAATTTGAGGTTAACAAAGAGACACAGGACATCCTCTGGGGGATCTTATTGTTGCCATTAAAACTGCAGAGCCGTCCTTTTCTGCTCCTTTATTTAAGGATCAAATAAACTTTTAAATAAAAAGAAGTTATGGGTATGGAGCACTGCAAGCTTGCCAGCTATTAGATAATTGTATCTTCACACTTTCCGCCGTAGTGGTGGATTTGGAGAGATGTTACTCAGCTATAAACAATCACAGAAGTTGATTGGATGTTAAAGCAGAAATAGAGTGGAGTTGTACCTATTTATCCAAGAAAGCTGTTGCTCATTTTAATGTAGTTTTCCCTCATACTCTTCTGCTGCATTGTGATTAAATTAAAAGGCCCAACAGGCAGAGAAAACATGGGAAGTTATTGCACTGATATAACTTGTTCTGGGCATTGAAGAAGACAGACTTTCTTAGCATGCTCCCAGATTTCGTAAGAAAATCATCTACAGTTCCTTCTGTAATGACAATTAGCAAATCAAATACCCATTAGTGGTGGGAAAGTGTTTACAACAGGTCAAATCCATATCCTGTTCCATGCCGAAAGGATTTGAAGAAATCTAACTTTTAGAAGTTAAATATATTGGGAATTCTCAAAGAAAACAAAAGCTTCTAATAGGCATGGAACATCTTAGAGAATCAACTGTCCCCTCCTCTCTCTTTTCAACACACTCTTCCATAGTGTATCAATATTGTACAATTTCTGACTTGTATCAGCTTAACTGTCTTATGCTGTTGATTAAGTCTGCATGCACATTCTTTTATTATGATCTTTTAAAAGTTCCAGTGTTGTCAATCATTTAACTAAGCTAAATTAAATTAAAGTACATGGGAAAAAACAGCCACCACTAATGTTTTTTTTAAGGATACTCAAGCTATTAACAAATTTACAAACATTTAAACTAACAAGGGCACATGCTTTTCTAGTCATTAATAGAATCATCTTTCTTTTCTTGCAATAAAGATGAAATCATTGGACACCTGTCAGACAAATTTCTTTCTGCTTATTGCTTAAACTGGCTCTCTAGTTAGTGCTGAAAGGCTCCACTAACCATCCTTAATACCGCCAGCCTTATTTTAGATTTCATAATGGAAAGTCCCAATTTTTAGATTCTGAAATGTAAAGATGCACCAAATATAAGATCTTCTCTATTCACAGGTTCAAAATGTGATTTATTAACACCTGTGTAAAAAGACTGAGCATATGGACAATTATAAATAAAAATATTTTATACTTATGTGTTTTACATGCACCTAGTCTTCACTTGGCACCTGGTGTACTAAGAAATGTGTGCATTAATATTTTACCTCCATAACACTGAAAAGTGTGGTACTAGCTGGATGCAGGCTTTCTCCAGATCATACATTGGCCATCACTGCCAGTAGGCATAACTACAGTAAACACAAATGGGTTTCTTGTCACTACAACTACTCTAAATTCCCTGTTTACCCTTTACCTGAAGCGCTGAACAGGTTGCAGGGAGAGGGCAATAAGGAATCTCTGAAGGCAGCCTACAGCCAGTGCAGCGTACCATCCACGACAGTAAACCATCATTGCTTATCATGTGTACACACCCAACCACAATTCCATCTCTGAAGTACAGCTGGGACCTTTAAAAATCCCACATGTTAACTGTACAACATTTTCTGAAGAGGTCATTGGAGACAATCTGAGCTAGATTTGTCACAGTAAGGTCACAGGATCTAAACGTGCCAGAGCCAAGCTCAGCACCCCTCATTCCTCCAGGCAGTGCATTCTGCAGAGCTATGCTGGTTTCTTTTATTCCTTCCTTTGCAGACCCCTCATTGTAGAGATGTCTACGTGCAAAAAGCTCACAAGGCTTTAAAGACCCTCCCACATGTTCCTTGCTATCCCCTACTCTTAAAAAAAATAGAGAAACAGACATTTCACCCAGTCATGAATTCCCTGCTAAAGCTGTGGTAAAGGGGAGCTAAAGATGGTTTCTAAATGATATTGTTAGTGTACACTCAGAACATCCTCTGCTTCTGAGACAACACTTTCAGCAATACACCTATCAGAATGGTTTCAAAACCTCTTTGCCTTAGTCTTATCTTCTCCCAGATAGCACAGGCATGTCAGGTGTTTTGAAGCCTGGGACAGCTACAGTTCACTTCAGTGATCCCCTACCAGTACACCATTACACGGGCTAATTGCTGTGACAGAGATTTTGGCAATAGCAAGTAGAACGTTTAACAAGAATTTTCTAGTAAAATAATCTCCTTTTACAACTGTCACGGTTTAAGCCCAGCTAGCAGCCAAGCCCCACGGAGTGACTCACTCACTCCCCCACCAGTGGGATCAGGGAGATAATTGGGAGGGCAAAAGCCAGTGGATTGAGACAAAGACAGTTTAATAGAGAAAAAAAAATCTGCACACACAAGCAAATCAAAACAAGCAATTAATTAACTGCTCCCCATGGGTAGGCAGGTGTTGATCCATCTCCAGCAGGGCAGGGCTTGGGAAGACAAATGCCATCACTTCAAATGTTCCCTCCTTCTTCCCCTCAGCTTTACATACAGAGCAGGATGTCATGAGGTCTGCAACATCCCTTTGGCCAG
>WAAE01018817.1:0-14920 GCA_013400495.1 Nicator chloris
AATTTCTAAAAATCAGAGTTTCTTTGTTTTAAACTTAAGCACTATCTCTTAAAGGTTTATATAAGAGAGCGTACGTGTATCTCTGTGTAGTGGGAGGAAAAGCCCATACATACGCCCATAGTCACATACGTTTTTATCAGTAGCATGTTACTTTCTGACTTCTGGTGATTTAGAGACATGAAGAAAGAATTTAAGTAGCAGAATGATACTTGCTTATGGCTTTTAAGTGAAAGCACTGAGAGTGCTTTGATTAAGAACTAAAGCCCCTAACTTCTAGTACTTTGAACTGTTAATATGAATTTATTTTATCAACATGAGTACTGTTAGACAGGATGCTCCATGTGCACCGCAGAAGTTATTACGTGTTAAACACAGGTTTTGGAATTCTCTTCTAATCAGAAGACCAAGTGTTTTAGGTAATCTGATAATTCAGGATGATCTTTTTCAACTGAAGAACACAATCTCATACCATACTCTGATACAGGATGTAATGTGGTCAATACTTCTTCATGAGTAGCAACAAGCTACTCCTGTGAAGTCTTTCTGAAGTGGGTACAGTTATGCATTTTAAGTATGTTAGTATAGAGATGGGCATGATGATACAAAGTGAGAAACAAATTGTAGCGCAAGTCTTGTGAAAATTGAACAGTTAAACTGGATTTTTAGGGGTACTTTAAATATTCTGACTTGTAGGAAAAGAGATTAGTGAAAAACCTCTTAAAAATGATGCATTAGTTTGATGTTAATTTTGCTAAATCAGTTGTTTTTTGTTTTTGGGTTTTTTTACCCAAAGCTGTGTGAATACAATTACAAGTTTGTGCCCTCAGTGTGTCACTATAATAAGGTATAAAAAATTGAAGGCTTTATGTGCTTCAGAAAACACTCAGAGTTAGGGTTACATTTGACCTAGAGAGAATGAAGGTGAAATCCAGTGTTTCATTAAGGTGTTCTGAAAATAGGTTTGGTATTTTTGTATAGTGCAGTTTTGTAACATTGGACATTGTAGAAAAAGCTCACATGAAAAGAATAAATTTTCAGAATATTAAATATTTGGAATAAATGAAATAGAGGATATGTACTGAAGAACAAAAACCCCAAAATCTGGAACAACTAGCTTTCTTAAGTAAACAAAGTTCTGCTGAATGACGAAGATGTCCTGTGCATGTGAAAAAGTACAAGATGAGTAGAAGCAATGATAAAAAGTTATTTTCAATTAAATAGACACACAATCCATATTGTACAAAAAGGTGGAAGTAAAATTGGATCATAAGGCTTTAACTATTTATATTTTCAAACTTTTGGATTGCCTGTCTTCCTAAGGCAGGTGTGTTCATTTAAAACTATTAAGTCCAGACTTAATCTGTATCATTAAACTATCAGGTTCATTAATCTCTTTTTGATTTTTTAAAAATGTTTTCTTTAGATAATAAGGTGGTTTTATTCCTAAAGTTAGAAATAGCCTTAATTTTGAAAGTTTAATTTAAGTGCAATTTTTTTTACAAGACTTTATTTAAGCCTTTCTTCATGATATTTTAAAACCCTGTTTCAATTTGTGGTTACGAAACTTAATAAGAGAGGTTCTAATTTTAATTTTTTATAAAAATCTTGATATCTTTCATGAGTCAAATATGTAATAGTACCATTTTCATTAAATATTTTGTGATTATCTTCAATATTCCTATTGTGTCTTTTACCTGTATTTTTATGAGGTATATTTTTGCTTTATGTGGAAAATGTTTTTTTAACTTAAGATCAACTTGGAATTGGGTAGGAATTTTGTTGCTATTTTAATTAATCTTATTTAATCCCTTATTACTTCATATTTTCATTTTACAGATGGAATACCTCAGGTTTATTATTTTGGCCCATGTGGCAAATATAATGCTATGGTGCTAGAACTACTTGGACCTAGTCTGGAAGATTTATTTGACTTGTGTGGTAGGACATTTTCTCTTAAAACCGTTCTTATGATAGCCATACAGTTGGTAAGTAGAATAGATGTTAATTTGAGTGTTCACTAGAATAATTAAATCAGTCTTCAATGGATTAAATGATTACTTCACTTACGAGATTGGCACTTCTCATGTTTTAAATTGCTTTGGTGGTATTTAAAGTGCTTGTGATACAGTTTAAGCAGGAATACTCTTACATTACTTTCATTTACTTTGTTCCAGTTTTTCAAGTCAGTTCATGAATGTAATTACTTGTGTCTTCTGAGTTCTCATTACAGCCTAAAGTCATGAATTTTAGTTTGACATACTCTTTCAAAAAAGAAAACCTTAAGGAAATAAAAGTAATTTTAGCCCGCACAAGTAGTTGTATTATAGGACTCCTAAATAGCATAAATAATTTTTTCTTGGGTATTCTTATAAGAAAGCAAACAAACTATGAAAAATTCCCCAAATCCTTCCAGAAATGATAGCAGAAAATTATTCAATGAAGAATTTTTTTTTTTAAGATTTCCTTCTTTGGTTCTGACTTGATGGTACATGGAAGTGGAAAGAAGGACAATTAAAGCTGTGCATGTTTACCAGACTTCCACTTCCCTAAACAGTGGTATTTTTACCTGTGATGGTTAAAAATAGCTGTTTAAAACATGACTGTAATTGTATAACAGACCTCCAATTACAGACATACAGACACATTTATTTACAGCCAAAATTACCAAGTTCTTTTTTTAAAATGCTAAAAATGTCACAAGTCCAAAGATCAGCTTTATTTAATGCTTCCTGTTCCTTTCTGAATGTGGAAATTTTAATAGAAAGCAGTCCAGCTAGGCTGGATTTTGTATGCATAGTGATAAACTTTCAGTGCTTCTCTTGTTTCTGTCTTTAATATGTAATAGATGTACATCAAACTTTGCTGCTTACTGCTTGGTGACATATTTCTGGTTTTACTTTTAATGTACACAAAACATACTTGTGCTGGCTATTTTGAGAGACGAAAACTTCTGTTATGTACAAGATTCATGACTAATGTCCAGTGTGAAAGTGTCCAATACACCAGTTGTTGTATCTGCTTTGGAAAAGTGTACAATTTTCATTGACTTTAACTGGGAGATACTTCACTAAGAACAATATTGCTTTGGTCTTAAGATACTAGGAGGGGTAATTTCTTCTACATGTAAAGCTAATATAAGATATTTAGCTTCTAACTCATTTTCATGTTGCAACCTGAAGCTTAAACTAAACTTCCTTGTCTGTTTTTTTTTCTTTTATTGAAGATTTCTCGTATGGAATATGTCCATTCAAAGAACTTGATATACAGAGATGTAAAACCTGAGAACTTCTTAATAGGACGACCTGGAAACAAAACCCAGCAAATTATTCACATTATAGACTTTGGTTTGGCAAAGGAGTACGTAGATCCAGAAACAAAGAAGCACATACCGTATCGAGAACACAAGAGCCTTACAGGAACAGCTAGATATATGAGTATAAATACACATTTAGGAAAAGGTACGTGTGCTTTTTAGGTACAGAAACAGCTGTGATTTTTCATACACCATCTTGTCAAGTTACAGGTTTTCTCAGTCTATTGTCATTAAGAACTGCAGATTTTGTGTATTGTGCAAAATACTGTTTGTCCTTATGGAAATATTATTTGTGGGAATAATCTTCTTTGAATCTCTAATCATCATGATCATGTCTTGGGAATTGTCCTCTTTGTTAGCTATCCTTAAAAGAAAGATGAGATGTATCTCCTCGTAGCATAATACCTTCACATTGTGAGTACACCATTACAGAGTGAAGTGAACAGAAAGTAGATGTGCTTATTAAATACAGAAAAGTCAATAGGTTGCAATAACATGGGTTTTCAATGCTTCTTTGCTTTTTTGATCTCTTTGAAATGCACCATAAAATAATATAGTAGCTTAGGGATTACGCTGATTTCTTGATTGTTTTTTAGTGCTTACACTGTTAATAAGGCTTTGTCAGAGTTGTTAAAGGTTATGCCAGCAAGCTAAAGAAATTACAGGATGTATATAAATATCAAAGTTGTTATTATTGAATGAATAAATTCACCTTGGAAAAAGGTATGAGCACTCAAGTCTTTGTTTATTCAAGCTATAGGGAAGTTTTTCTAGTGAAAACAATTAGTTAGACCCCTTTGAATTTGTGTAAGCCAGTTGCTTATCACTGCATGGTAATCACTAATTAGGTTACTCTTTGAATTGGTCATAAAAACTTACGGTTTAACTGTAAGTATAACTGTTAATAGAGCAAATAAGAAACCATTCACACTTCTCAGACAGGAATAAGGTGCTTTATCAATAAAGCAAAGCCACGGAATCACTTAGGTTGGAAAATACCCTTAAGGCCATTGAATCCAACCTTAAACTAAACCATGTCCTTAAGCACCATATCTGCAAGGCTTTTAACATACCTCTGGAAATGGTGACTTAATCACTTCCCTAGGCAGCCTGTTCCAATGCTTGAGAACCCTTTTGGTGAAGCAAATGTTCCCAATATCCAGTCTAAATTTTCCTGTGACACAACATGAGGCTTTTTCCTGTTGTCCTATTCCTTGTTCCTCGGGAGAAGAGGCCAACCCCCATCTGGCTACACTCCCCTTTCAGGGAGTTGTAGAGAGTGATAATCTCTCCCTTGAACCTCCTTTTCTGAACACTCTCAGCTCTGTCAGCTGCTCCTCATAAGATCTGTGCTCCAGACCCTTCACCAGCTTTTTTACTCTTTAGTGGGCATACTCCAACACCTCAAGTGTAGGGTTTGAGCTTTCTAAGTCTTACTTTTGGAACTCAAGTTCTTCAGATAAAAGAAGCATCCACTATATTTATCAGGCATAAATGTTGATGTCAGCTTAAGGTGACTGTTACATTTTTGACACTGGGCTCTCATCTCCACTAGGCAGGATAGACTTCTGATTATTATAAAATTTTCAACAATGGCTCAACCACTTTTAAACTCAAATTTTTTACTCCTCCTTATATAAGAAGATTGCCCCAAAACCTTTTAAGAAGAATAAACCAAAGTTTTAAAACTGGTAATTACTTGAAAAACAAACTGAATTTTGATTACATGTCTGATATTAACACAGGATGTGTTTATTTTTGTCTGCTGGTAACTCGTTTAATCATAGAATGGTTTGGGTTGGAAAGAACCTTAAAGATCATCAGTTCTGACCCCCTTGCCATAGGCTGGAACACCAGGTTGCTCAATGCCCCATCCAGCTTCACCTTGGACAGTTCCAGGGATGAGACCATCCACAGCTTCTCTGGGCAATGTGTTTCAGTGTCTTGCCACTCTTAACACCGAAGAATTTCTCCTGAGTATTTAATCTAAACTTACTGTCTTTCAGCATGAAATCACTAGTCCTTGTTCTGTTACTACTTGTCGTTGTAAAAAGTCCCTCCATAGCTTTCTTGCAGGCTCCCTTTGGGTACTAGAAGGTGCTATAATGTCTCCCTGAAGCCTTTGCTTGTTCAGGCCGAGCAGCACCAACTCTCAGACTGCTTTCATAGGAAGGGCACTGCCTAAATGTTTTCATGGACTTATTTCATCAGATCTATGTCGTTCTTATCTTGGGGACTGCAGAGCTGGATGCTGCACTACAGGTGGGGCTCTCACCAGAACAGAACAGAGATGTAGAATCCCCTCCCTCGCTCTACTGGCCACACTGTTCTGGATGCAGCCCAGGACACGTTTGATGTTCTGGGCTGTGAGTGCACATTATGGGGTCATGTCCCGCCTCTCATCCACCAGCACATGCAAGTCCTTCTCAGGGCTGCTCTCCATTCTCTGTCCTGCCCAGCCGGTATTTGTGCTTGGGATTGCCCTAACCCAGCTGCAGGTCCTTGCACTTCTCGTTGTTGAACTTCACGTTCACACAGGTCCACCTCCCAAGCCTGTCCAGGTCCCCCTGTGGCATCTCTTCCCTCCAGCATGTTGACAGCATCATGCAGTGAGATGCCACTGGCAGACTTGCTGAGGGTGCTCTTCATCCCACTGTCCATGACACCAGCAAAGGTGTTACCCAGCACTGGTCATGGTAAAACCCCTAAGGAACTGCTCTCCACTTGGACATGGAGTTGTTGACCAGAACTTAGTGTGAGCACTCAGCCAATTCCTTATCCACTTGTTTCATCTGTCAAATCAGTGTCTCTCCAGTTCAGAGACAAGGATATCCCGTGTTACAGTGTCAAATGCTTTGCACATAGCCAGGTAGATGATGTTGGTTGCTCTTCCATAGTGCACCAAGACTGTAGCTGTGTTGAAGGCCACCAAATTTGTCAGGCATGATTTGCCTTTACTGAAACCATATTGACCCTCACCAGTCACCTCCTTATTTTCCATGTCCCTTGGTATAGTTACCAGGTGCATCTTCATTGTTATCTTGCTGGGTATTGAGGTGAGACTGACGGACATGTAGTTTCTCATGCCTTCCTTATCTTACCTTTGTAGTAATGGGGGCTATCGTTCTTCTTTTTTAGTCTGTGGAATCTTTACTGGGCTGTAATAATTTCTCAGAAGTAGTGGATATAATGGGTAGTGTCTTTGCTGGAGGTTCCCTAAAGACTCGTAGATGCATCTCAGCAGGTCCCATGGACTCGTGCACCTTCAGGTTCCTTAGATAGGCTCCAACCTGATCTACAGCAGGTAGTTTTCCATTCTGCCAGTCCCTGCCCTTGTCTTCTGTGACACGAGTGATGTGACTGGCATACATGCCAGAGAAGACACAGGCAAAAAAGTAATTTTTTGCCTCAGCTTTCTCCATATCCCAGGTCTCCTGTTTTCCTTCTGGAGAGGTCCTGCAGTTTTGGTAATTTTCCTTTTGTCACCAACTTACTTATAGAAGCTCTTCTTGTTGCCCTTGACATCCCTCGCTATGTCTAATCCTATCTGGGCTTTAGCTTTCTTAAGCTGATCTCTGGCTGCTCAGACTATTTCTCTTTATACCTCCCAGACTACTTGTCCTTGCTTCCCCTCTCTATATGCTTTCTTTTTTTTTTCCTTTGGATTCATCCAGGAGCTCACTGTTCATCCATGCAGGCCTCCTGATGGTTTTTGCTTGACTTTGTTGGAAGGCATTGCTCCTGGTTGATAGGAATTTGTGCTTGAATATTAATGAACTTTCTTAGGGCCCTGCTGAGCTTTATGTCATGGTACCTCTGCCAGCAGATCCCTGAAGAGGCCAAGTTGCATCTGCTGAAGTTCAGGGTACTGAGCCTGCTTTGCTCCGTTCCCAGTACCTTTAGGATCTCAAACTCCATCATTTCATGATCACTTCAGCCAAGGCTGCCCTTGAGCTTCACATTCCCCACCAGCTTCTCCTTGCTGGTGAGAACAAGCTCCAGCATGGCATATCTCCTTTTTAGCTTCTCTGTCTTTTGATCATCAGTGATAACTTACTGAATTGCTGATGCCTTGCTGTCTTGTCACTCCAAGGGATACCAGAGTGGTTGAAGTCCCTCATGAGGACCAGGGCTCATGTGAACATGAGTTGGGTCCTGTATGTTGGTAGACAACTGCTAGGAACAGGTGTTTGACATCGCTTAAAAAATCAGCAAGGGTATCAGTAAAAGCTTGATTTGACATTAAGCAACAGCACAACAAAGTTCTTTGCAAGATTCACGCTGCTACTTACTAGTCAGTTATACCAAGGAAAAGGGAGAAAAACCCAAACCCCAACAAAATCCAGTCAATCAAAATAGAAATGAAGTGAGAACTGTCTGGGGCTGTGTGTGTATTTTGGTCTGTGTGACAAATGACAAAAAGAGAGTAAGGGGAAGTATAAAAAAGAATACAGCCTAAAAACTTTACAGCACTCAAAAGTGCTTAACCTTAACTTACACCTTGTACCTTAAACCCAACAATTCAACATAGGAATAACACTTAACAGCATTTAACCTAACTCTCGGTGCTTTTGCATCTCCTCATTGTGCAAAGAGTTGAGCCTTGAGGAGTGGTGGTATTGGCCCATATTTTTGTTCCGCAGTCTTCTGAGTACAGCAAACTTGAGAGTTCGTGGGCTCTGAGAGGCCCCGCCAAGAAAGAGGTTGCTGGTCACACCTGCTGCAGTCCAGAAGAACTCAAAGGTTCTCATTTTAGACCACTGTTTATATAGAGTCGCAAGAGAGTGGACTTTAGTCATAATAATGTTTCATCCTGGCCACAGTGTGGGTTGGCACTTTCTTTGAAAGTGTGAGAACAGGGATGTTATGCTATGCAAGGAAGAAAAATAGTTTCCAAGGCTGTTGATAAAGAAAACATGAGCTTGTGAGACAGCAAGGGTTCCTGGGAGCAGAGTGTTTCTGATGAACTCAAGAAAACCCGAGCCAAGTCGCTGTTTGTCAAGCTGAGACCTGATGAGATTTTTCAGATCATAGTGTGGCCTGGAAGGAGTGGGGGAGGATGCTCCACGACAAGGACTCACCTGCTCTGTCTTCCTGGTTGGGGGGCCTGTGGCCACCTAACCCTGGCCTCCCGTTAATCCTACCCCAATAGCTCTAGGTCAGCTCCTCATCCATCCCCAGGCAAAACTCCATGCACTCAGCTGGGTATTGCCATGGACTGTGACGTTGCATCCTGGTCTCCCTTGTGTCTCCTTCCCAAAGAGCCTGAATTGTTCCATTCCAACAGTTTTTTTATGTTCTGTGATATTCCTCTAAAAATGTAGTATATTTTTTAATTCATGCAGTGAGCCATATAGAACACTGAAGGTCCTGAAACTCTGTGTTTACAGAGACGGTGGCATATAGGATACAGTTTGCTCTGAAAATAGTGGTATTTTNCAGAAGAACTCAAAGGTTCTCATTTTAGACCACTGTTTATATAGAGTCGCAAGAGAGTGGACTTTAGTCATAATAATGTTTCATCCTGGCCACAGTGTGGGTTGGCACTTTCTTTGAAAGTGTGAGAACAGGGATGTTATGCTATGCAAGGAAGAAAAATAGTTTCCAAGGCTGTTGATAAAGAAAACATGAGCTTGTGAGACAGCAAGGGTTCCTGGGAGCAGAGTGTTTCTGATGAACTCAAGAAAACCCGAGCCAAGTCGCTGTTTGTCAAGCTGAGACCTGATGAGATTTTTCAGATCATAGTGTGGCCTGGAAGGAGTGGGGGAGGATGCTCCACGACAAGGACTCACCTGCTCTGTCTTCCTGGTTGGGGGGCCTGTGGCCACCTAACCCTGGCCTCCCGTTAATCCTACCCCAATAGCTCTAGGTCAGCTCCTCATCCATCCCCAGGCAAAACTCCATGCACTCAGCTGGGTATTGCCATGGACTGTGACGTTGCATCCTGGTCTCCCTTGTGTCTCCTTCCCAAAGAGCCTGAATTGTTCCATTCCAACAGTTTTTTTATGTTCTGTGATATTCCTCTAAAAATGTAGTATATTTTTTAATTCATGCAGTGAGCCATATAGAACACTGAAGGTCCTGAAACTCTGTGTTTACAGAGACGGTGGCATATAGGATACAGTTTGCTCTGAAAATAGTGGTATTTTTAGTTTGTAGATAATTTCCTGAGCTGCTTGAAAGGTCTGACAGCTGACCTTTGTAAAAAAATGTTTCCAATAAAGAGGGAGACTGTCAGGTTCACATTGTCTTATAAGTTACTTTTGACTATATCTCTGTTGAACTGTAACTTTATCTGTTTAGTGCATAGAAGTAAGGAAGGATGTTGTCCTTGAAGCAAAAGTATGTTTAAGTATAAATCCATAGTATTTAAAACTATCATAACAAATGCATAGCTGCTAGAAAGACTTAAAATGTGTAATCAAAACTTGCTCAAAATCACCAAAGCCCACTTTTTAAAGGTGTATATAGAAAATACATAGTTACTGAACGTCCTGTAGCCAATAATCTTTTGGTTCAGAAGAGACATTTGATCAAGGATTTCTGGTAGTTTTGTTCCAAGCTGGGAATTTGTATATGGAATAGAATGTATTTTGTCTATGTGAAGAATAACGTGGCTTTATTCAGAGAGGTCTTTGAAGGAAATACAAATACTCTGCAGCCCTTACTAGCATGTTGCTGGTGCCCTACCTTCCATAAGGTAATTTCTCTTAGGGATGAAATTACTCTGTGGCTCTTTTCCAGTTCATTTCCTTTTCAGGAAGGGAAAGTGAAGTTCCAGAGAGTGTAGACTCTGACTGGGAGGTTAATGAAGACAAAAATCTGCATATGTAAAAGTTCTGCAATTTTCTGTCTTTGATGGATATGTACATTGGTAATTATTTTGGGATTTCCCTGAATTCAGAAGAACAGTGTGTTAAAGTGTTGTCTAAGTTATTTGGCTACAGAAAGTATAGTCGCATGGAGTCACAACTTACTCTAATCTAGCCATCTGTAATGGTCTCCAGGGAACTACCCATATCCTTGATTGTATTGGTCTTTTTGTGATAGTGCTTAATTACTGCAGAGGAAAAGGTTAGTTATCGTACAATGAATACTTGAAACTCTTCTGAGAATGATGCAAGTCTGCTCTTAATATGAACAGAAAGGCCAAATGAAGCCAATTTCTTTAAACAGGTGCTTATCCTCAAACAAAACTAGGAGAACCCCATTCTTACCTTTAGTACATGTACTCTCTTGTCAGAGCTGTCAAAGGTTCTAGATTTAGAACCAGTTTTGAAGGGGCCAGACTCCTTTGTAATCTAAACAATCCACAAATAATTCTACATTGGACCAATTTTAATTAGCTTCTTAAGGCAAGAACAATAAACACTTGGTCCTAAAATTTTATTAGCCTAAATCCTGAAGTTTTTCCAGTAGCTCAAAAAAAAAAAAAAAATCCTTTCTGCATTTGTAGTCGTTTTTTTGTGGTGATGCCTCTACAGGAGATGCAGCAACTTTTTCTTGTCACTGAGCCAGTGGTGCAGGATGAAGTCTTTCCCAGACCTGGGTTCCCCTCTAGGAAGTTTGGTGTTTTCCTTCTCATTCTCACTGAATTATCACTGGACTTCAGGGCAGAATTTTAGCTGTCTTAGATAAATCCTTTTCCCTGTGTAAGTTAACCTTAGAAATCCACAGTTATATGAAACAGTGCCTCTAATAAAAACAGTAAGTCTTTGCACCCTTAATTAAAGGTATACATGAAAATAAGAGAATTTTTTACTTTCAGTCTGTATTATTCTTAAGACAACAGTATGGCATGCAGTATGTGCTTATGATAAAATTGACATGCAACTTCATATTTATGAACCAGAACCATTAGCTTCAGGATTCATGGTTTTGTTCAGGAAAAAAGGCTCTCTTCCCTCATATTATTAAGTGAAATCCAATCATTTTTATTAAGGCTACAGACTCTGAGTTTCAAATTTATTTTTGCTAAACTTTAGGAACTGGCAGTTAAGCTAGGTAATCACTTCCGATCTCTGTATCTAACCATGTCATATTCTTGGAGACCAATACTGTCTTCTGATCCAAATAGATATCCTTCTACCTCTAGAGCATTCCTAAACTTTCTCTAGGGAGCTATATGCTTCGTAAAGACTGAATGTCTGTTGTTTAAACTGTATTATGGTTATTTAATTGTTCAGGCTAAAAGAAGATAATTTCTAGGGATAGCCTGCTGAAAGAAGCTCTATTTTTTATTTAAAACATCCTATTTGAATTGAGGTAATTGTCTGTAGTTTATGAGCTAAATAAAAAATACTCATTTTTTACCAATTTAGCTAGCTTCAGATGATCTCTTTGAGAGAGAGGAAACCATGTGCCCCATAGCTTTGTTGTGTATTTGTTATGATTGTATTATCTTTTAGGCAACATGTCCTCTCAATCTCATTAAAATGTGATACAATAGGATACCTATATATCAGCAGCCCTTCCTCCACCTGATGCTTGAAATCCTCCTGTCTTCCAGCTAGTCCACTGCTATTTTTTCCAGTTTCTGGATGCCCTTCTTTGAATAATGGCAATATATAGTCTTTGGGTTTCCTGTTTCTCATGCTCATCTCAAAGATTTCCATAGGAAAGGATATTTGACTACTGTTTCTTAATGACTCCAGAGTGATCAGTAAAGAACTTGAATGGATTCTAAATAACAATCCTGTCACCCGAATAAACACAAAATCCTTTCCCACAACATGCTTTTGAGGGCATTGTGAATTTAAATGTTCTATGCTAGTTCCCAGAAAAATTTCTGTTGTGCTACAGAAATACAGTCAACAGTCCACATCTCATAAAAAACCTCAAAAAACAACCAAACAAAACCCCAGCAAAATAACACCACAAAATGCTTTAATTTGAAATAATAAGGACTAAAAGTTTAATAGACAGACTCTCTGTAAAAGATCAATTGCCTCAGTAAGATGCTATTACTTTGGTTGTTTTTTTAAGGGAGAAAAGGTTAATTTTGTATTGACATAACTTGCAGAAATTAATTGAGAGAGAAATTTTTGACCCTTAGCAAAGACCAAATGGAGCTTTCCAATATGTTTTTGTGGGCTGTACCCAAGTGTTACCCATAGATGGACCATCTGTTGAACACCTGTAACACTCCTGTATGCTTTGCCACCATGTTAGCACTGATATGGCTTACATGAAATGCACTGCATTGTGCAAGATGTTTGTCAGGGGCACTGCCCCTGAAGTAGTGATTTTCTGCATGTTCAGCTTACCACATAAAGAGCACAGGATTTCTGCCAGCACTTCGAACCCTGCAGCTTGCTCCTGCTTTCTTCTTAACCTGTGATATTGTATCAGGATAGCATGTGGGCAGGAAGAGGGGTGTTGTAGGATGTTGGCAGAGAAATTCAAGTAGGACTGTATTGTCTGGAGGGCCCTCACTGAGACAAGTGGCAGCAGTGGACAACAGGAGTGGAGAAGTGAACACAAACAAGAACTGTTGGCAAGGGCATTGGAAACATGGAATTGATTGAAGGAGAAATGAATGAAAGAGCTTTATATGGCTGGCATATATATATGTATATATATATCACATATGTATATATAGCTCACATATATATGTATATATGGAGATATATATATATATCACATAGGTATATGTGATGAAGTGAGGGGCTAGAAGTAGCCCACATGTTACCACCATCCTTTTTTTGGTATTTTCTTACTTGTTTGATGATGTGTATTTATTCAGTGTTCAAATGAGAAGATAGGGCTAGACGACAGAGTAGTAACTACATTGTTCTTTTTTATGAAAATTAAAAATTGTTCTTCAGGTGCAGTATATATGGCAATATTATGTGTTGATCAGATCAGAGCGAGGTTGGATTTGTTGACTTTCCTGTGTTTGAAAAATCAAACATTTTTTCATTTACCTTCCTGCTCCATTTCTCCTGTTATCAAAGTGTAGTGATTTTGTTTTGTGAAATACTGACTAGCAACAGTGTTAATATTTTGTTTTTCTTCCTGGTGTCAAGGAGAAAGTCCAATTTAGAGTTAAATACTGCCTCTTACTACAATACATAATGCAATGTATAACATTTCTTTCAACAGCAGTACAGAATGAAGTCAGGTGGAAATGAAAAGATCGGTTTTCCTGTAGTAATTTTAAGACTCAATATTCTCTATTACCTTCAGTTTTCCCAAAAATGATGGATTTAATTTAAAAACTATATGAAATGTGCTTTGAGAACTCTGAATACACTGTGTTTTCCTTGTTACTTTCCTTTTTCTTTAAACTTCTGTGAATTTTTTGAAAGACTGCCGCTGCTTTACTGCAGATGAAAAATTGTAGCTTTGGTGGGCATTGTGTTCTGTGAAAGCTCATATGTCAGCTAGTCTTGATATCAGACTGTATGTACATGCTGATTTCTGTTCAAATAGTGGTATTTCTGAGCCTTCTTCAGTCTAGCTTTGGCTTATTCAGAAATTCCATAATGGGTCCCTGAGGAAAACACGGTCTTGTCCATGATTATGTAGAGGAAAAGTTAATTCTGTTGAAGTTTTCTTAAATTGTTTCAAGTTCACAAATAATAGTTAAAAAACAGTTGGAATTAAAATGCATTTTTAAGGGTCAAGTGTGTTTCAGAATGAGAATGATTTCTTACAGGAAGATAATTTGCTTAAAGTGCTGTTGAGATGCATATACCTGCAGTCTGCATCTACTTTTTTTTCTGAGTTTAGCTATGTTCTTAAGGCAGTCCATAGTACATAAGAATGCTCCCACATGCTCAGTTTAGTTTCAAGTACTTTATACCTAACAATTACTTTTGTATAGTCTGGAAGCTAGTCTCTTAAATATAATGTAAAACTACACAGATGAAAGTTTCTAATAATATTTATATTTTGTTTCAGAGCAAAGTAGAAGAGATGATTTGGAAGCTTTGGGTCATATGTTTATGTATTTTCTCAGAGGAAGTCTTCCATGGCAAGGTTTAAAGGTAGTGGGTTTTGATATCTTCCTCTGTCCTATTTTCAGATCATTGGCTTTTATTGACATGTTTGGGGTTTTTTTGAATGTGTATCTGCAAGCTGTATAATTTCAGAAGCTTGTTTGTTCTTCTGTCGTAGGCGGATACATTAAAAGAACGTTACCAGAAAATTGGAGACACTAAACGAGCAACTCCTATAGAAGTATTGTGTGAAAACTTCCCAGGTAATGTCTGCTATTAATAAAAATGTTGTGTATTAATTCGTAAAATGAAACTGACATAGGTAATTGCTTAATATCTGGGTTTAAAATTACAGTACATGCAATAGATCATGGAATCTCAGAATGGGTCAGGTTGGAAAGGCCCACAGTGGATTATGTGGTCAAATCTCCCTGCTCAAACAGGGCCATCCCAGAGCACATGGCACAGGATTGTGTCCAGATTGTTCTTATCTCCAGTGAGGGGAAACTCCACAGCCTCTTTGGGCAATCTATTCCAGTTTGCAGTCACCTGCACAGTAAAGGGGTTCTTGTGTTTGGGTGTCTTCCTTGTGTGCGGGTGGAACTTAGCATGCATCAGTTTCTACCTATTTCCTCTCCTATTATTGCTGGGCACCACTGAGCAG
>WAAE01018818.1:0-26357 GCA_013400495.1 Nicator chloris
AAAAAAAAATAAAAAAAATCTGATTCCTTCCAGGACAGGATCCCTAGTTCTGCTTGTTAAGTGAGCATTAAGCAGAAACATCTTAAGGAAAAGCTTCCTTCCTTTTAAAGCTCATTGGAGTTGCCCTAAATGAAATTAGTACTAAAACCAGTATCAAGAAGCCCTCATGATCTGCATAACAGCTTTTGCTCATTGACCACCCCACAAAATCTAGTTATACCCAAATTAAATTCATTTATATAATGGGCCTGTTCCCCCTCGAGGCTGATACAGCACTGAAAAGGTCTTAAAGGTGCTGCTGTTCACATCAAGCTCCCCCAGGAAAATAAAATAAAACCCATCATCTCAGCTGTGTAACTTTATGCCAGATCAACAATTCATTTAGGTGAAGGGTTCCAAATGTTCTCAGCTGCCAACTGAGAGAAAACACACCGTGAGGACCTAATTGGATCCACATCCTCTGGGTACTTGTGGAAGAAAGGTAAAGTTCCTAAACACTAAGTGTTCAGTAAACCTAAACTTTTTTCTTTTTCAAGAAAAGCAGAGCACGTGAACCATTGACTTCAGGCTGCTTCATTTTATTGATTTTCAAGTAATCAAAATTATAAAACTACCTACAAGCACTTGAAAGAGGACATTGAGCAAGGCTATTTCAATTCAAAACTTAATCATATCTTGCAGGTGAGAAGGGAAGTTTTAATTTCTTATACTGACTTCAGAAATTATTTTCACACAATCGCACTTTAGACTTTCAGAACCAAGATGAAGAAATGCAGTTGAAGTCTCAGAGAAGGAAACAACAGAACATCATTCCAGGACAAGCCATAGATTTGTACACTTTCAGCAAAAATTACCACCTGCACACACTCAAGATACCAAAGGGTTGGTTGGGCCTCCATTGTTCCAAAAAAGTCCCCAAATGTCAGAATTATAATGAATCAGGGATATACCTCAGGTGTATCAGATAAAACACACATCATTATGGGTTATAGGGCTAAGACTGTAGGAAAAGCAAGCTAAGGTTTCCATCCCATGAATTCCACTGCTGCAATACAGCCCACCCAACCCAACCTGAGCACTCCACAAAAGGCACAGCTGAACCTCAGGTTTGGAAAACATCCTCTAAACAAACAGACTCCAAGAAGATATTTATTGTTAAAATGGGATCAGACCAAGAGGAGCCGGAGCAGCAACATCTAAATACACAAGACATAATGGAAAAGATGAAAGTGGGGGAAAAAATTCCATATCTTACACAACATGAGGCAAATAACAGACAGTTTAAATAGCAGAGATGAAATTTTGGTACAAAAGAATGGGTTTGATTGGCATGTCCTGGAAATCATCTGGTGTAACCTCCTCAAAAGAGGATGGATCAGGCTATATCTTCAAATTTATACATTGGGAAAGAAAAACTGTTTCATGGCACAGCTCTAAGAATAGATTGCTTCCAGCTACTGGTATCTCCACTGTTTGAAAGCAAGAACAGATTCCATGGGAAGAGTCTAGGAGCTTCTGCTGTGTTTGGGAAGAGAAATGAACCCCTTGGGGACCTATTCCACAGTTTGTGACCCTGTGGAGGTTCTTTAGCCCTGCCATACTGAGCACAAAAGGAAAAAACATTTGCCTCAATGATATTTAAAGATTCTGCAAAGCTGCTTGTTATGATGTTTAGTAACAAAGTAAATGTAGGGAGATTCATACATCACTGACACCAGCCATGAAAAACAAACTGCATTATTTGCCAGACATCAAGTTATAAAGTATCATTTAGTTGTTTCTCTGCTAAAATCAGATTAATAAGCATTATTGTATGAAATACTCATGAATATGTATTACTACACAAACATTTTACACAACAGCTGTGAGTTGTTTACTAATTCCTGGTTTAAATCATAATGACATTATTTAGAAGAGGTGAATATTGCTGTAACTATGATTAAAATGAGGCTTAATCAAGTAGCCAATGGAGTAAACAACTACATTATCACCACCAGTATCACAGGATTTTGAAAGTCACAAAAATTGTCATTAAAGGGAGAATTCAAATTGCTATGGAAGCAAAATTTTTTTTTTTTTGGGTGTGGATATCATCACAGGTAGAAACAAAGGGGGTTTTCAACTGTCTCAAGGAATATTTTTTTTCCAGACACGTTTCAATGCAGACTCTGAGAAACAGAAAGAAATTTACAGCAGGAAGATATGATGGGAGCATGAAAAATGAAGGATTTGGGGTTTTCACCTTGTTGAGATCTTAAATTCAAAAATAAAAGAAGCTATGTGTTTAATGCAAGGCAGTGGACGGCTCTAAATAGCACAGTTGTTTAGCAAAGTCAACTACTATTTAAATTTTGTTGATACCTGTAGTAGAACATAATTGCCTCTGCCAAATGAGATCCACTACCAGAATTTGTGCATACCCTTCCATGAAAACAAGACTGTTCCTGTGTTGAACTACAAGAGTATGAGCTCAGTGGGATTTTTAAATTCTAAGTTTATTCTTCTTTTTCTTTCTTTGTTTTTCCCATGACTGTTCATTTGCACTTGAACATTTAGGAGATTTCATACAGGAACTATTCCTGTACCACTGATTCTATTTGGAGATCCTTCAATTCTGCATCTTTCTGCTTGATCACTCCAGCACCAATAAAACCTCAGGAACTGCTACGGGGTAGTCCTGTGACAAGACAGTGACACTGCCATGCCAGAGGACATCAGAGCCTGGCACAGGAAGATTCAAGCTCTAGGACATGGTGCTGACAAAGAGTCCTAAGAAGAAGTTACAAACACCTGGGATACAGCAGTCTTGCAGGACTGAATTCTGAATGCTCACATCCTGGGAATTTGGCACATAATTAAAGGCTAAGGTATGTTTGGAAGCTAAAGACGCATATTCCTTAGGATTATGGGAATCTAAATGATGCTGAAGGTAGGCTTAGGATGCTTTGCATCTCTTTCTGAAAGCTGCAGGAGTCCAGTTGCAGTCCCAGCTGCATTTCAGTAATGGCATTAAAGCTTTTACTGCTCACTTCAGAAAAAGAATTTCCCAGTTTAGCTACAGTACCAGCTCAACACCTGAGTCTATATACATGGCAAACTCCAGCAAGACCCCAATCCTACACTTGCTTAGGGATAGCCCTTGCATAAACACTCAATACCATGTTTTTGCAGAGGGTTACCTCAGACAAGTTCTTTTTTTTTGTTTTCCAGTCACAGAAACGTCAAAAGAAAACAAATACTTTTTTTTTCCCTAAATAAATTTGGAGAATAACTAACAGCAATTTATCTGCTGTTAAAATGGGAACTCTGTAGCCATTGTCATTGCCTCCCTTTTCCCTAGGTTTTCTCTCTCACCATTTCAGGGCAAAGCTGGCTTTATATGAATATATATATACACACACAAAATTCTGTATATCTTCCACAATACTTCTGAATGGGCTGTGAGTCTCTACTTTATACTGGAGGAGGGGGGATATTGGAGGCAAACAGGTCTGAACTTCCCAAAACATTGGCTCCTCAGAACCCCTTCTCCTCAGGAACCGTGTTTTCAATTTTATGTGGTAAATATTTCTTATTTCTAATTTGTCACATATTACTTTCTCTAATCTGTTGCAAAACGCAGATGTTTTCGTATCCATAAAGGGTTTTTTTTACTTCCATTATTAACATACCAGTATTTTGCCAACTGTTACAGGAAAATTCATTAATAACACAGATATTAGGGAAAGCGATTAATATAACGCAATAAAGGGCATGAAATTAATCTTTTGTGGACTATTAATGACAAGCATACATAAACTTTGATCTTCTGCCATGAAGGGTTCTGCAGGAATTGATTTGATTTTTGTGTTATCACAAACAATGTGTTTACATGTCACGCATATTTGAGGTGGGAAGCCTCCAGTAAGTCTTCCATTTAACACACATCTGTAACTATGCACAGCAATCCCATACATACCAGATGATTTTTATCAACTCTAATTATTCATTGATAACACATCTGATTATGTGCCCCAAGGCAACGTTATAAATTCCAAGTTGTTTTTTCACAGTTGTAATTACCATATGTTCCCATTAATCTGATTCTATTAGCTCAGTCTTTGCCTCCCGATCTTGGTGCCAATCAATTGTTCTTCCAGCTCGTGCATCAAGCCAATAAGAATGGATTTTGGAAGGTGGAAATGCAATTTTTTTTGGTTCAGAGGAACTGTTCCAACAATCTGAGTCACAAAGCCTGATTTTTAAACAAAAGTGGCAATACAACCCCCGTATAACTGTAATTTATTCATCTGTGCATCATCCAGCATTTCTGTATCCATTCCTTAAAAAAAACAGTAAGGACACAGACACCTATTAGAAATATTGGTGAAACTCAGACTCTTCTTTTATATTTTGAAGATGTCAGGAAGGGTAAAGGGGGAGCTGCTTAGGAGCAGCTGCACACTTCATGGTGTTCCTTAGCAACAACTTCTCAGGCAAAGTTTGCAGGGAGCTGCAAATAGGATTCTGGCTGGACTTTTTATTTTGGGAATTCAGTTCCTTATTCCTAACTAAAATGACCCTCAATCTCCTCTGTTTATGAATAGCATATTTAATATAGAATCTAGGCACCAAAGATGAATTTACAGTTAATAAACATGTGCTAGATAACTTTCTGTAACTTTGGTTGGGTAAGATAATCCCAGCAAAAGCAAACAAATTCTGTACTCAGCATTTGAAGCAATTTAAACAACATTGACTGTCATTAAAAAGCAATTTTTAATTACTTTAAAGAATGCTTATAATTATTTGATAAAATATGTTAAAAAAATTTTACATGACCTTGTTTACTGTAATCACTTAAAAAAAATAACAAAGCCCTTTTAGTTTTTATTACAGTAACTTACGCACAGAGCTTTAGTCTACAGAGTCTAAATTACTGGCCATAAAATAGATCCTAACAAACTATTTCATTACTGTTAATCTACTGCACCTAAGAAATCAAACATTTTCAAAAGAAACCCCCTAAATGCATCTGCTGTGATCCAGAGATGACAAACTCACATACTGCCAAAGCACAGTTGATATACAGCAAGATAACATGAATCAATACTAAAAATAAAAATCAACAGACAAATAGTGTCACTATTCATTCATTTCATCAAATTTAACTCAAGAAAAATATTTTTCTTTGGAAAGTCATCTTATCTTGATAGTATTAATTAGAAAATTATATGGAATGATCTGTCTTCAGTGAAAGGATATTAATGAGATGATTGTGAGGGAAGACATAGAACCTGGATTGGGAAAGTTTTGGTAAATATCTTAGCTCTTGCTAACTTTCTGGATCATGACCAGGGCCATCAGCACTCCTGCTTCTCCAGTAACTATGAGAGAGCTGCACTTTTCAAATCCAGGTGGCCTGGGGGTATTTCTGAAGCCTCTGGAGTAGCTGAAGGGCTGCTCCAGTCTGGTTAATGCCTTGAATAATTACAGCAAAACGAGTGGCTGATGCAGCTCCACACCTTCCTTTGGGGCAGCATCACAGCACAGCTGCTCCTTTGGGCAGGTGGCAAAGGAGGCAGCTCAGAGCATCTCATCATCTCCTACAGCCATCCAAGTGCCTCTGTTTTGGTGGCTGAGAAGCATTTAAGGGTGTCCTTTCCAAGTGAATATAAACTGAACAGAAATCCAGTGCCTTCCTGCCAGCAAACAGCAACTTTTGGTTAGGTCAAAAACTGCCTCATGTTTTGAAAGCAACAGAATCTTTCCTAAATGAGGAGTTCATCCAAGGATGATAAATAAAAAAAAGATTGAGGATACAGCTCTAAGGAGGTGCAGATGCCTCTCAAATGGTCTTCATTAACCTTAAATCTTAAATTAGCTAAGTTAATGCTCACACTTTTTTCTCATTTCATAAATGGAGACACAACTCTTGCCAAACTTACATGATCACCACTGCAAAATAACAAATATTAGAAATCAAGCCTCCTAATATTTTTTAAAAACCAAAATGCATCTCAAACGATTAGAAATACAATTTCCATGCTCAACAGTGAACGTTAGTAACCATTATTTATATTTCTACATTAGCAAACACCCTTCTTTGCATTCCTGACTTCAGCACAGACCATAAGTACATTTATAATTACAGCTTCTGTTCATGCAAATGACACTTATGCCTCAGCATTTATCAGTGGAAACACTAGAGAATTCTAAGTGGAGCATGACACATCAGAGATCATTAAAAAAGCTCTCTATCAACAATTGACATACAGTAACACACTGAACAGAGTTAAATGCTTGTCTTTGGAGATTGTGGCATTAGCTAAAGAGGGATTGATAATGCCAGAATTCGTGATGGATTTGTCTGTGGTTTGCTGTCACCTGTTTATCTGAGATGCATTACTGGAAATAATCTCTCAATATAAAACCAAGCTTAATTAGAAACTCAATGCAAGCAAGCCATTTACTAAAACAAAACCAGAAAAATCTGGGGGTTTTGTCAAAATATCCCACTGGATTGCCTTGTACGGAGATAAACACCCGTGTGTCAGACTATGCAGGTTGTCTGTTAACCCGAGACATTTTTCCACACAAACATATCCACACAGAAAAAACACATAGTCACTGCCCTTAAAACAATAGTTTAAGCTGGGGGAAAATATGCCAAAAGCCTGAGATTAAAAAAAAACAAAACAAAACAACGAAAAAACAAACCAAACAAACAACAAAAAAACCCCAACAAAACCAAACCAAAACAAACAAATCAAAGTTCCCATGGGGCTATCAGTTTGTTTTAGACAGTGAGAGCCTTCTTCTTGCATGGCATGTGTGCGTGCCTCTGAGAGGTTCAATCCATAAAAATCCTTTAAATTATTCCTATAAAATAATTCTTGCCAGGTGTTCAAAGGTTTAAAGCTACGGCACTGCCTGTTTGGGACAGTGTGCCAGAGGTTGAAAACCTCTGTCAGAGTTCTGTCTGATCCCCTCAGGGGGTGCATTTCTTTACCTACAGCGCACGTGGGAGAAGGGCAAGTGGTCTGGGCAGCAGCAGCAGCGTGGCACAGGCACCCTCAGAGGAACAGAGATGGACCTGCCACCCCCAGGCAGAAGTGCTGGGCTTTAATTGGTGTTTTCACAGCAGCTGCTACTGTGAACTAAACCACAAAGTGAATGAACAACAATGAACTTTTACAATGCAATAATGACTTCATGACGTCCGTTGCTTGTTCTCGTCTGTTGTGGCCCTGGTTCCCCTCCTGCCAGGCTGATCCCCCTTCAGTGGCTCTTTGGAGGTGTCTCTGCCCAGCTCCTCAGGCACTTTTATGGCTATGATTGGACAATGTCATAGACAAATGAAATTGTGTCTTATCAAGATTTTGAATTCTTCTCAAAACCTCTTGCTGAGAATTCACAAGGACATGTGGGCTCAGGCACACGTACCTGAACCCTTAACAGAGCTCCCTTAGGTGGCACTTCAGTGATGATGATGTAGCACAAATTGGCCAAATAATTCATAAACGGCAAATTTTTTTTTCCCCACAACTTGACATGAAACTTCAGTTGTTCCATCATTGGTCCCATCACTCATAAATAATGCAGAAGTGTCTAAATGTGCTGCAGTCACATCCCCAGTGATATTCAAATATGTCCTGGCACACCTGCTGTCTTAGACCTCAGGTTCTTTATGATAGTGGGGTCTTGATGCATATTTAGGTCTCGGTGTTTTGATGAGTGAAATCATGGGGCATTTCACAAAATAATTGGAAATTTCAATTTAACCCAGTTCTCTTTGTTCCATTTCTACATTTACATTCTTTTAAGCAATGCTGTGCCCTCCGAAGTTTTAAGATTTACGTAAAAGGAGAAGTATTTTTCTTTCTTTGACAACATTCTTGGAAATTTCAATGTTTAAGGGGTTTCCTAAGTGGGGTGGGGGAGGGCTTATGGCTTTTTTTTTCACCCCAGAAACTATAGAAGAGATGACTAGGAATTCCAAAATCCTCTGACAAATATACAGAAGCATAGCATTATACAAAAGACAGAACAGCATCTCTGTGGAGCAAACAAAGTTCACCTGCACGTGATACTGCAGAAAAAGCAGGGTATATAAATATCTCAGAAACAAACACACTCATGGGAGTTTCAAGCATTCAGATAGAGACCAGCTCAGCTGAGCAGATCATCTGCATTAAAACAGAAAAAGAAAACTTGAAATTAATTTGGTCTGCACCTATCACTCTAAAAGGCCTAATTTCAACACCAAAAAGACAACAGTTTTTCTAAAAAAATTCAAGTTCATAACGTTGTAATTTATAAATATGGTACAGAATTTGAATCTTTTACTTGTACAGTAGTAGAATAAATACATAGAAACAAAATCCTGAAGTATATGTATTAGATTTAATCTGCATATTTTAAAGATATTTAGAAAAACATGTTATCCCCTCTTTATTATCATCATCATCATCCAGAGCCACATTTACAGGCTAGCAATAGCTTTTTACAATGTTCTGATTTTAGAGTTGCTCTCAATTGTTCCTCCCATGAAAATGAGAGTTAAAAATATTAATTTACGCAATCTCAGCCATGGAATGACTTCAACCAGACTAATTAGCATAACCTTCTCAGATGTCATCCATATTCATTTTGCAGACTGGGGCAATGCTTAATGGCAGAAGTAGAACTGATGGAGCCTTAAGCTGTGTCAGTGCTACACTTCACAAACCTGTGAGTTCAGCAAATCCCTCCGTTGCCACCTACAGCAAGCTCTGTGTAAAATGTGCTGAAAACTTCATTAAAGCCATCACAGGATTTGTGCAATCAGTCACAGCAAAGAGCAGGAATAACACCGGGGTGTCTGTGTATCACCTCTCCTCAGTGTGGGATGCTCTGGGCTGGTGGAACTGGGGTGGCTGTGTCCTCCAGGAGCTGATGGATCGTGGCCAGCAAGGACAGCTCTGAACCTTGGGCACACAGAACCTGCTGCAGCCATCCCCAAGAAGCAGCAGAGTCAAAAATCCAGATCCCCATGACCTGCTCAAAATGTTAAGTGCCACCCCCTGAAGCAGCTTCCTGGGCTCACACTCCTAATGACATGGCTCAGTGACATCCAAGCCGTGCTGGGCTTTGAGAGGTTTGGTCCAAAGTAACAGAGGTTCCTTTTGGAAAATCAGCTTTCATTAACATTCCCATCCAGGCCTGGCACCACCAAATAGGGGGCATTCAGATCTGCTACAGACTAGTAGAATTGAGGGGAAACAAATCATGTAATCACAGAATGTCCTGGGTTGGAAGGGACATCAAAGATTGTAAAGTTCCCAATCCTTGCCATGGACAGGGACACCTTTTACTAGACCAGGGGAACTTGGCCTTGAACCCTTCCCAGGGATGGGCCATCCACATCACCTCTGGGAAACCTGTGCCAGTGCCTCACCACTGTCACAGGGAAGACATTTTTCCTAATATCTGATCCAAACTTGCCCCCTTTCAGTTTGAACCCACTCTCCCTTGTGCTGTTTCTCAGTTGTCCTGTAGAGCCCCTCTGAAATTGGGAAGATGACATTCCTGTCCTAGGGTACATCCTCCTGCATGGTGCTAGACAACCATTTGAGTTTCCATGTGGAATGTTGTATCCTCATTAAGCATAAACCAGGAGTCATGAGTTTAACATTCCTCATCATTAAGATCATACAAACATTCTGATGAGCAAATTCTACAGGGCTGCACTCCTGTTCCTCATCCCTTTGGTTTTGAGGACACTACATTGGAAAGGAATTCCTGATATTACTACTTAGGATGAGGGTTTTTCTCAGAGTGTTTCTGAGCAGGCTCTCCTACACTTCTCTGCAGCCAGCCTTGGACAGACCTTTGTGAGCAGGTTTGGTTTTGGCCACAAACCTTATACAGTATTTACACCCTGAACAATGACTGCCACATTGCTGCTCCATTACATACCCCACAGTCAGCCTCCTCAAATATTAACTTTGCATGAATCCCAAGAAAACACAGCCTGTCTTCATTAATGTTTATAGGGTCATCCAAAGTGAGAACATCCTTTACAAACCATTCAAGTACATGTAAAGTGGTCACCAAAATAGAAGGTTTATTCTTACCTACAGCAAAAGTTTTACTCTTTTATCTACTCTTATTTATTTTAATCCTTTCCCATATGAAAGGGCAAAAATTCCTATTAAATGTGTTAACCTGCCCTTGTATACACGTAGTCCCAACACCATTAGAGAAACCAACAATTTATCCAGGAGCCCTCCAGCCCTAATCCTGCTTCTATACCTTTCTATACATTAATGCCACAAAATGGGAATACAATTAAAAAGCAGAAAACCTTTCTACTGGACAGAGATGCCTGTGGCTCCCAGGACAAGTGGCACAAACAGCAGCCTGCCTCTTGGTGAACTTTAATTGGAATTTTAATAGAGGCTTTACCACACTGGAGAAAACTGCCCTTAGCACAGCTCTGACTCTTTTAATCAAATTCTTTGGTGATCGTTCCTGGGACTGAATGGAATTCAGAAAGTTATTTTAGCAATATTTATATTTTTCTCTGGTTTATAATTAAAACTTTTACTCAGGTAAAAAGATCAAAAAGTGTACCATCCTTGCATGTATTATATTGGATGGCTCAGGCTAGGGGTCAGATCAGGTTTTTGTCATATTCCCATTCCAGCACACAGATACACTAAAAACCAGATTTCCCAGACAAGTGCCAAAGAGGCTCATTCTGAACCATTCTTCAACACACATTTTGCTCTTTACACAGAGCTACAAATTCCTACAGAACTTCAGTAGATTAATAACTTTCCATAAAAAATTGTCCCTTATCATAGAAATGATTCCATGATAACAATAGGTTATAGTAAATTCAAATAACTAAACTTCACTCTTCTTTTAAAGCCTCCTCCTCAGTTTACCAATTTAATTTTGTTTTGAAAAAGACTTGCAGTGGCCAATACACACATATTTTAAAGTGAACACTTTGTATTTCTTGTCTCAATCTGAATCCAAGAGGCAGAGAAAAGAAAGTGGTAATTACTTATTTGTAGATTTTAAAATGTGAATATATATAATTATATATAATATANCCTGTGAGCCAAACTAGAGACATCAAATTATTTCATTGAAGGTTTTTTCTGAAAAGATTTTTGGAAACTGCAGTTAAATTATGCATATATATTTGTCATTGGTTTGTATTCAACAAGCACTTGGGTCGAACAGCATTTCATCTCTCTGCAAATTAAAACCCCTAGCAAATGGATGGCTAACATGCTTCAACAGGAAGAGATGGAATTCATTAGATCCTGTTCTTCACTGGCACAGTGAATCAGGTAATGGATGCAGAAAAGCAGAACATTATTATTGCCATCCCCTCTCCTATTTGTAAACCCCCCATGCAGACTTTGAAATCCACTGTGCCAATTTCTGTTACTTCCACCACCCACTCTCGTTGCCCTGCTTCGGATTTCTGCATCAGAAACTTCCTTACAAAATTTTCTGACGCTTAATTCAATGAAGACAAACTTGTAAATTCTGGAACACACCAGTCAAAGGATTTCAAAACTAAGGAAGAATTTGGAAATGCAACTCCAAGTTATATATCCCTGGTCCATTAGTTACTTATAATTATAACTTACTGAAAGTTACTATTTTTGCATCTAAAATTTCTAGTATATAATTAAGATATATAACTTACAAGTCCAAGCTAACTGCCCAAGGACAGCTCCTCAAAATAATTCTTTCCTTAAAGAAAGGAGAGTATTTTAAAGTCTTTGCATCAGGCAAATATTACTTAACCACCATCACTTTGCTAGCAACATATTTTGAAACAATTGTTTTAAAAGAGAAAGAAGTTGAACAAGCATTTTCTGTTTGTAACCATCTGAATCCAGGGTTTGAGGCTGCCATGAGGTGGGTGCAGCTCAGCAGAGAGGGATGCCCTGCAGCAGGAGGGTGGGCATAACTGCAGGGCAGCAGCAGTGTGGCTGGGCTCACACTGATCCTGCAGCAATTCTCCCTTCCTGTTGTGCAAGGAGAGATGGAGCAGATGTGCTGCGTGGTTTAAAGGAGGTGCAGAGCAGCTCGTGGGAGGGAAGCATGTCCAGAAGAACGTTGTGTGTTTGGTGTTCAGGATGGTGATTGTGAAACTGGCCTGGGCTTTGCTTCCCATGGAGAACCCAAATGTGTCCCAGCTTCACCATTTCCAGCAAGGGAGGTTAAAAATAACACAACAAACCAAAATAACGTGTGCAGAAAGACATGATTTACAAAACCTATGTTCAGAGCCCATAAGAACTTCAGGACATTGTGGCTTGGATAAGTGCTTGGACTTTCTGAAACTCTGGAATAATGAATTAATAATTAACTGCCTTCAGTCACCCTTTATTTTCCTCTTTGTACAAGACAAATGGAAATTTAAACCAGCAACTTCTCTGGCGGATTGTGTTGACTTTGGGATCACTTTCAAGATTTAGCCACTTTAGGCTTGACAATTTGAGCATCTGCTGGTCTTATTCTTTTACTGATTTCCAGTCCCCTCTCAGAGTTCCACATCTGTCCTCCCTATGAAGTGGAAATAATGCAAATAAGAAGTGTCTGACTTGCCCAGCACTTCTTTGGTAGATGCTCAATCAGAAATGACTTAGTTCTTCCCTACACTCTGAAAATGAAATAATTTTCCCTAAGAACTAACTGGTGCATTCAGAGCAATGTAAGAGTGAAGGCTAGAAACAAAAATCCCCAGAATAAACATCTGAGTAACTACTTTAAATAGTACTTTATTTGTGGTTTGAATCTTTGAATATTTCTTACCCTTAACAATTCACAAAGTTGTCCTTTCATTTTTAAAAAATCCATTATTTATGGATAAAAGGACAAGGAGGAATCACATTGCTTCAATTGAGCTTTGCTCTGGAGTAAATGCCTCTTTCTATTTTAAGAAAAGACTGTTTGATTTGGCAATATTAATATTTTAACACCAACTTTGTGCATCTGAGCAGCTGTTGATTATCACTTATACTTGGTTCTATGGATGAAAATCCTGTAAGAACTGGTGTTCAAAATGAAGAACAAGCAACGGAAACAGTTTTTACAATCATTAAAGATGCATGCATTGTTATTATGGGAAACATTTTAATTAAATGCTGTTAAATAACTTCATTTTCCCCTTTTAGTTTGCTACAGTGCATCACATCCTTCAGACCTTGTTTAGCTGGCCCTGGTAGTAGCAGGGGTTTGCTCCTCATGTGACTTCTCAGGGGCTGCTGTAACTTTAACTCTGAGGTTCCTGTTCTTATCTTCAGCCCTGACATTCACTTAACCAGCCTGGGTGGTGAAAAGTAATTGAGAACACCCATTTCAGACAGGCTACAGGCTACACCAGCACTTTTAACATCTTCCTGATGATCTTCATGACCTTTTCCAGTTCCCAGCTGTGTAAGCAGAAGAGAGGAGATGTCTTGCAGTCATGAACAGATCCTGCAGCCCTGCGCCTGCAACAAACACAACCTGGGGTCGTGCATTACACGTCCTTGTACCACACTTTGATCAGAACAGCAACCAGAATCTGCTGCTGACATAAAGAACCCACCTAACCCGAGGGGCAGAAGATAACATTTTTAAGTGCGTTCACCATACTCCATCAATAACAACAAGAAATTGATAATTTACTTTCATCTCTTTAATTACATTTAAAAAGATAAAATCAACCCAAACTTAATAAAACACCAACTACATGCCACAAGGAAGTCTCAAAACTAATTGTGCGGGACTAACACCTCTGATCAACTCTGAGCTAAGAGACAGGGCACTTTTCTGATCACTGACAACAACAGCTCAGCAGAATTCAAGATGCATTGGTGCAGCTCAGTAGTGCCTGTGTTACACACATGAACCACCCCTCTGACACACGAGGCAGCACAGCTTCAAACAGAACCAGAATCTCCAATGCAGAGAAACTCTGGCTAAGGGATGATGGGAAAACAAAACAAAATAAACCCCAAGCTACTGTACCCCATTCTGTTTCATCTCTATCCATGAAACTCTACCAAATCATTTGGAAGCCATTCCAATATGGTTTGGAACAGAAGAAGCACAGCTTCATTTCAAAGCTAATGTCGACCATTATTTTCCACAGGCCAGCACATTAAATGTTCTCAAATCTTAAAAAGCTTGAGCAGAATGTACCTTCTTTCATTTCTTTTTTCCTTTTTTTTTTTTTTGACAAAACCAAGAAATATCCATCCCACAGTACTGCCACCTCCATTTACTTTCTCACGTGGGATTCTGGATCAGCCTGTGAAGCCAGAAAGGGAAAAAATGCTCTTTGTGGAGAAAAGAACAGAAGGCAGGCAGGATGGGGACTGCAGAGCAAGTTCCTCTGCTGGCAAAAATGCTCCCTCTTCCAGATGGTGGGAGAAGGGAGCTGATTACATTCCTGTGGGAAAAACTGCCTAGCCAAATATTTGCCAGGTGCTTCAAGTCTCCTGCTCTCTACAATTGTCCTGCCCTCTACTACTCCCTGTTGTTCAGCACAGAAGCTCCACTTCCAGGACAAATTGACAATTTAGAGATTGGAAGAAAACGTTCCCACTGAGGCCAAGACTGGCAGACATTTTTAGGAGTATGACTTTAGCACACTTAGGTGTGTACAGCTCAGGAACCCAAGTAAATAATCTGAGGGGAGGTTTAGACTAGCACATGGTCTGTCTGACATCCAAGAGTGCTAGAAGGCAGAAAGGAAACTCAACACAGCACTGGAGGCCCAGTTTTTGTGGCTGAACATGAAGTTGTCATCAAGTTCTCTGTTTTCACTTTGAAAGTTGAACTGCATGTAGCACTAGGTAGAGAGAGAAGGGCTCCTCATTAGAGGTTTGCTGTATTGGGGGCATAAAGAACCACTCCATGACTCCTGCACTAGTACCACTTGAAAAATTACAAGTGCATTAACAGAGCCACAGTGTGAAAATTCAAAATCATCCCTTTAATCACATGCCACTCCAGATCATATAAAAATCCTGATAAACATCAAGCTGACCACTTTGGAGTGCCCACTACCGCCCTGAAGCGTGCCATTTACACTGCTGAGATGCAGCAAACACAAACCCCTTTGAGCAGAGTACTTCTGGTGAATAAAGGAAAGCTACAAATACAGTCAAATCCAATCTTTCCCTGCCTAAAAAAAGGCAACATCTCCAGCAGGTTCAGACAGGGGAGCTTATGTAAGCAGGTGTGAAATTTTCCATGATAAAAGAAAAATAATCCTGAATGATAGCTGTGCAAATTTCAACTTCTTTATTTCAGAGGCCTGAGAGAAATAAAGAAGTTAGTGATAACATATGATCCTAGCAGTTTTTCATGTACAAAGGCAATAAAAAAAAAAGCCCTGAAATTTGCAGAGTAGCAATTTTCAAAGACTCGGGGTATGAGAACACACACAGGACCCATCCCTGCCCTGCTGCTGGAAATCAAAGGCATGGGATGAGGACAACACAAGTGAGCAGCACATGGACTCAACTAGCACTCACTACTGATTTGCCAAGTTCTGCCTCATTAGCTGCATTTCCTCTAATTTCTTATTAAAAAAATAGTTTTAAAAAGCAGTTTTCTCATTACCAACAATATAAGTAGGAAAGGCTCTGTGTGCTGGTAGCTGCATAATGAGTAAATGCTTTTAGTCGCTATTAAATCCAAAATGCAAGTCAAAAAACCATTTTTTCTCCTGACACAAACATGTCTCTTAGACATACCAAGGCCCTCTAAGCTATATGATATAAAAGAAAAAGATTTGTCTTAATCTGTAATGATATTTCAGAAATTAGTTTTACAGTACAGTAATTCTGGAAATGATGAGAAATGAAGACTAGCAGTGACAACTGCATTTAGAGTTAAGCCAAGGTTCCTCTGGGGAGAGCACAGCTACCAGCATAAAAATAATCTCATCCTGAAAGACTCCAGCCTTCTCAAAATAGGTTGTTCCCCTCAGTTTACAACATATTCACTTTAACAGTTAGAGGAAAACTAGATATAGAATGGTCAAAACAGGAAGGAAGATAAAAGATCAACCTGGAAGGTAGAAAAGTTGCTTTTTTGAGGTGTATTAATGCCCTAACAAGGTGGTAAAGACCACAATAGGAGCAACAGGAATATCCAAAGTTCACACAAAAGAAACACATGGTGAAAGTCACAGAAAGGCTTATGGAAAGCTCAGGATAGCAGAACAAATTTTGAGATATCTTCCCAACATAACCTTACACATGATCACACTTTGCCCTCAGTCCTGGCTCCTGCAGGTTTATAAACCTTACCCATTTATAGCAGTGCAATGTGAACTTAAGGCAATCTGAGACTCTGAGAGCCAGGAGACTCATGGAAAAGGAAAAAAAAATCATTTTGCAGAGCTGAAAAAAAAAATTTACCTTATTTCTCCTTTCAGATACTTGAGGGCAATTTCATTCTTTCTCCCTCTCTTTGCACATAAAAAATAAATACATGAAATAGGTCTAAACTTGTCCTCCTTCCTCAGCAAATTATCCCAGTAACTCCAATGGGAGTTAAATGCCAGTAGGAGCAAAGATGATGAAGCATAGCTGAACCTGACTGAAAGTCCAGAAAATATCAACAAAGAATTGAAATGTCTTTATTGAGAGATTCAAAACATATCACAGGCCAAGGGTTCAGCACCACTGTGATTATCTGATCAATACCCAAAACTCAAGTGTAGTTTGACAGCCACATAGTTAAAGATTTTACAGTCCAAATTCAACTCAGCTTTAACAGCTTTTCCATGAGCACAACTTTATGCAATATTTTCTGGGTAGTCAACTTTTTCTCTAGATACTGCTAAAAATATGCAGGGATAGGAGAAATGCAAAGATTATTCTGCCATTCTATGGGTCTAATAATGCTCCTGTTACATCACCACAGCCCAGGAATTACCATGAGGCAATTGGTGTAATTATTTGAAAGGCTTTGCTTCAATGAAAGAAAAGGAGGATGTAGACACTTAATTTAACATCCCTAAGTATTATTATTACTATTCTTATTCTATTTTTTCTCCACTTTCCCTAAGAATCATAGAATATCTGTTAATACCTTTTAGCCAAGTATTTGGGACTGAAATCCTTATTTTCACACTAGAGACACCCCTACGTCAGCATAATACAAGAAGATAAGTATTTGAAGAATACCTGGCTAAGACACCTACTGCTTTCAAATCCTACTGAAAGGAGGCAGAATTTTTGAATTAAACACTCCAATTTATATGGCCTCCAAAGTGCTTATTGGATCCAGCAACCTATTTGATTTCTTGTGTCAGTCGGGTTAATTTTTCCAAGTGCTAACCAAAAACATTATGTTCACATTCAAACCTAAGTATATTCCCACAGCAAGACACTGTAATCTCTGATCTAAAGAGACTCCACAGCAGGAAATGTGTCTTTATTTATCTTTGATTTGGTGGGTTGTGCCAGTCCTTGGGATTGCTGTTGCAGATGAAGCATGGCCATGTGTTTAATTTGATGTGAAAGTGTGAAAGTTATGTTAGCCAGCTTCCCTAATGAAAACTGTTAGATTTCAGACTGCAATTCATAGCAGGGTTGGGGGAGGACACCAAATGATCTAACCTGTCAGTCACAGACATTTGGAGATGCTTGATACCAATTAAGCCTATCAGCTCTAATGCCAGACTTCTCCAAGACAAAAGGTTCCATCAAATTGATAAGACTCTGCTAAGCAGGGTTTAAAATTAATTCATAATTTCTTTTATGTTTGTCATGTTTTGTGAAAATGAACTGCCATTCAATTTTTCATAAGCTCTGCACAAGCAGAAGAAGCTTAATTTCAGGCACTGTGCTGACAGGCCTGGGTAGTTTTATGAACAAATTATGATTACACACAGTGATCAAGCTTCAGATAATTGAAGCAGCAAACCAAACTATCCAGCATGCAAATATTAATGGCTGTCCCCAAAGTCTCATTGAATCTGCATAATATAAGAACTTTTAGCTTCCTGTTGCACTTGGAATATTTTCAGCATAAATAATTTAAAAGAATTAACTAAAGGATCTTCCAGTGAAGATCATTCCATCTTGGGTTTCTTGCTGTTTGGAGGTGGAACAGAGCGAGCTGCAGCCTGACACTCAGAGCACATGCCTGGGGAGGGCTATTTCTGCATCCCATTTCTGATTGCAAAAATGAACGTTTTCTGAAGTCAAAACTTTGCCCATCTATTTTTAGGGGTGCTGAATGCTCTGTTTTCTAATAAATCAGCAGATCTTTGAGAACACAGCACCTCCAAAAATACCAGAGCGAGTGTTTCTGAAGCTCTAATGCAGAACCAGGGCATGATAAACTAAAAAAGATGTAGGCCAATAACATTAACTCTTCCTAAATGCCTAATATCTGACATATGTTTATTTTAGGCTACCTTGGAGTTCTAGAATTAAGGTATGTCTCAGTGCAAAATATTGGTGCTATTAAGAATAATCCAAAGGCTATTGTGAAGATTTATTTAACTTCTACGTCTCGTCCACTGGTGAATATCAAGCTTGTGAATTAACCAATCATAGTGAAAACCAGTAAAGAAACCTGTCTTTAATATTAAAGTCTAAAGCCACAATTTGTTTCAACCTGGCAAGGAAAATGGTGAGACTCCTTGCTTTAGGCATCGGGAAAAAAATAACATTAATATTGTCAAGGCAACAATGAAAATACTTTACTATTATTAGGTGGAAAATTGAAGGTGCAGAAATCCTTCACTTGCTTTGTAATAGCTTGTTTAATAAAGGGGGACCGGAATAATCGTTTTTCAACTTTAATATCATTAGAGAGAAAGAGAAGAATGGTGCCTGAGATCTAATGCTGAAAACCAGTTCCCTGCTGGATGCAAAGAGTTCTGTCTGGTTTGAAAAATCTATTGCTGCAGTAAACAAAAAAAAGAATCCCTTCACTATTACCTCATTAAGAGAGTCACAAGTGGTTTTCATTGATTAGCTCCTATTATAGCAATAATCCTCAATATGCTGCATACGAGCACTGTTTTGTGTAAACAACTGCCAGTGGTTAGTGATCAATGAATAATTTCAGCCAAATGTAATTGGATGAGAACACATTAAGAGCTACTTCATTTCACCCTCCTGATACTAAAAGGAGGAGGAGAGGTGCAGAATGTTATCCCACCTTGCTAATTAGTATTTCCTTCTGAACACAAACATTGGATTTATATTAGGCATTACGTCTGAGCTGCATCCCCACAAATAAATTTGAAATAATCAAAACTAAGTCCTGTATTGCTGGGGTTTTGCCCAGATTTCTAAAAGATTTCTAGTTATTAGTTCTGTATGTTTTTCAGAACAATTTCAAAGAGAATGGCTGTAAGAGGTACAGTTAATAGTCGCAGCAGTTCCAGCTTCCACATTGGTGAATGGCAGCATTAGGAATGAAAAGGGACTGCAAATGCAGCATCTCCTGGTCAGGTTCTTCCCCCAGAGCCCTCTCATATTGCAGCATCAGACAGTCCCATGTGGAGGCTGACTTCAGGTCAACATCATTTTTGATAGCTCTGACAGGTGCCTTCCTACAGACACACAAAGTAACGCTTCTAAATTCAGTGAGATGCACAAGGCCTTTACTTCCCAATCTGGTTTCCAAACAAAACACAGCTGAAACAATGTTGAGTGAGCACAAATGTTTTACATTTTTGTGAGAAGCCATAGAGCACTAAGTTCAGCCTTCTTTTAGCCAAAAGAGTTTGCAATCCCTTGTAATGGACAGTGCAACTTTGGAATGGCCTTCTTATTCTCTTGTGGAAATAAAAGTATAATATGGCAGTCAGTGCCATATGCTCCCTGAGTTTTGTCTATTGCTAGAGATACTTGTCCATGTTCTTCCCCTGTCACTCTCCCACTTTTAAGGTGACTCACTCTTTTCTTTGTTCATTTTTCCTTTTGCTTGAAAGCAAATCACAACGCTGCCAATGCCCACACAGCCACATACAGTGTGTTCTCAAACTAAGGAACATCTACATTTCAGATTCAAGTAAACACACCAGGAATGTCACCAGCAGTTTAACTGTCCTCAAATTAGCTTTAAATGTAAATAAGACTGTTCTTTGATGTTTCTGACTGCTTTTTACTGCTTGGTCTCTCTGATGAATCCATAGGTGTACTTTATTCTTAGTCTCTCTCTGCCTTCAGGCTCAACGATTAGATAAATTATTGAGAGAAAAAAAGTCACTGCAAAGTGAAAGAACCAACTTTTCCCTCTCAGAAAAGCAGGAGCTCAAACCCTATAATGTACAAGTCGTGAGCTATGAAATTTGATGCAAACTCACTGAAACACCTCACAAGTTTTGATTTAAATGGAGATTCCAGCAAGTCAGCTGTGGGGCTGGTAACAGAGGTTACTGGTACAACAGGGGTCTCCAAGAGGGATCTCCAAGAGGGAGTGAGTTTTAGAAACCTCCATAGCTGGAGCTATAACAACTCCTGCAGCACATGCAAGAGTGCAGAAGCACAGTTATTACAAAGATAACGATTATAATTAAGAATTTGTACAAACTGGGCTGTGTAACTGCAGTGGGGAAACAACAGAGGCCAAGGGAATAGTTGGCCTACCCACACGTGGCTTTCACCCTGAGGACAAGGAGATGGGCACTCTGCAGGTACTGAGAGAGCAGCTCTCCTTATTTTCTGGGACATTTTTACCACTCCTCTTCACAAAGCCCAGCAACAGTCTGTCTTTAGGAGTGCAATCTTACCCTTTAGTGCTGCCCTTAGTGACAGAGGATGCGCTGTCACCATCTGAACTAACTCCCAGAATGGATCGGTGCCTTCACGTTTGTTTCAGCTGGTTGTTTATGACAAACACCAATATTTCTACTTTCTCTTCCCAATGGCCAGACCTTGAAGCATTCTGTCACTTCCCTTCCCCTCAAAATTAGTCCAGATTTTAATGGTGCTTTCCCAGGTGAGGCATAAGTGAAAACTTCAGGCAACATCCATTTCAGTATCCCTTGCCAGGATCCCACCTCTGCTCAGGAACAACTGACAGCCACAAAGCTGCCAATGTCATCCTGGGGTTGTGTACCTTCATTACCTTACAAGGTCAATCTACACAAACTAACTTTTTCATTTGTGAATGCTAAATACTCTTGACTTGAAAATTAGAAGCCTAAATCAGACACTTTGAAGTTCTCATTGTGGATCATCGTTTTCTGTTACTGTATACATTGTAAATTGCTGCAGATAAAAGCCTTGTCTTTTACCTACAAGTACTTAGTAAATTAAATTCCACTTTATTAGCTACAGCATGTAAAGTTTTGTGAGTGTGTTATTAAAAACACCTAATTGTTCTTTGAAACAATGAGCACATATTTCTCTTTCCAATTGAGTTACATTTCTAGAGCACCAAAATATCCTGTTGTGTACAGCAGTTTATAGAGCGTTTTAATTATTTGTGCAAAATCTCGAAGTTCTCAAGCCTTTAGCTACCTTGCTCAATCTAAACAAAAGATTATTCACAGGGTAACGAGCAGGGTAAGAACGAACTTTAGAAGAAAAAAAAATAGTAAAAATTAGATCTGTAACAGTCCAAACCCACATTTTGTTATTTGATCACCTACATAACACACTGTGGCAGTAATAATGGTGAAACAAGAGTACCCATTTCAGTGGCAGGTACACTGAAGGGAGAAGAGTCTCTCTCCAGGCTGTAACATTATTACAGGAATGGCACTACAGAACCAGGCACACACCTCGAGGCCTGCAGGAGTGATAGATGCAACACACTAATTCCTGATGGCTAAAAGATGTTATTACACTGCAAAGGTCATTTGTTCAATCTTGTGGTACATCTTCAGCTGAGAAGGGCAATTTAGAAAGTTTAGTTAGGATGCTGCAGTCAACAAGCAAGCTGAAATGGCAGCTCTGCAGCTGGACAGATCACTGAGGAGGACTTGAAAATTCAGTAATACTCTCAAATGAAGACTTCAAAAATCAATAATGCTCTCGTTTTGAGGGACAGGGAAAGGATGAACTACCTGCAGTAATTTATTCTCATAATTACAACATCTGTGATTGTTTCAAAACGATGACATCAAAATTCCAAAGGGCAGTAGAAACTGACACAGCATGGACTAATAATTAAGGATTCAAAATACTGCATCTGTTATTCTCTGTGTCTCAAGAGTATATATCCTCATGGGTTCCTCCAGTCCCCCCGTTGTACTTTTTGCAGGAGATATATACAGAAAGAAAAAGAGAATTTGGCACAGCCTGTGTAACATTTAAAAAAAGAAAAACCTGTCATGACTATTTAGCAATGTGAGTTTGCACAGAATACCAAGACACAGAGAGAACAAAAACTTAGAGAAAGTTTACAAAAATTAAAGTTCAGTTCCATTATGTAGATACTGGTGTGGAATAGGAGGGAAAACACATCAATACAAAAAGTCTCTTTCTCTGTGACACTGCCAAGCCAGCTGCCATCAGGTCTCAAGAAAGATATTTTGATAATCCCTACCAGGACCAACCCCTCCATGACCTCAGGTCTTCTCCTACCCCTTCCATGCAGCCTGTGAGAGCTACAGCAGACAGGATGTCTCTGCCTGGGCTGAGCAATGGCAAAACCACCAGGAGCTGCCATCAGGGACCTGCTGTGTCTGCCCCTGATTTGCAGCCCTCACCTTGCTGGGCTTGGGCAGCAAAAAAATCAATGAGATTTAAATAGGCAGTGTTTCCCTTTTTTTTTCTTTTTACATAATTGCCTTCTCTGGCAATTATTTTTAGAATAACACAGCAAAATCAGTAACAGAAGTTTTGCTAAAATATAGTCCGTAATAAATGTTTTATTATTTTTTCCCTTTTTTTTCCTGTTAAACGAAGAATAAGAATCACTTTGCCTTGCAACATTTAATTAGATTTACCTAGAGTTTTTAGCCAAGGCAGCATGTTAAATAATTAAAGAGTCACATGGTATGCAAACATATATTATTGACTCCTAGTTTGTGTCAAAGATGAGCAGTAATGGTCTAATATACACAAAATCCTCTATGTTTTCACTACACGGAAGATGAGCACTTCCTTTCCTATCTCCAGGCAGTATGACACGATACGAGCATCCTTTATCTGAACACAAGACTAAACCAGCTCTGAAGGCACCAGGAAAGGATTAAATGCGACACTGCAGCAACACCAACTCTATGGGATGTTAGGGGAGACACTGACTCCACCTGTTCTTTCAGCAGACAGCTTTCCACCCGAGATAAGCAAAGGAAAATTTCTCAGTTCAGCCGTGGAGACGCCACGAATTTGTCCAAAAATATTTTCCTCAAGAGTCAGCTCCCTCACATTATCCCTTCCCAAGCAGGGTGAGAGTATCCATGAGGTTGATTTGGCAGCAGAAGACACTCAATCCCAATCAGCCCAGCCTTTTCCAAGTGTCCATGTTCACTTGAGGAGCTGCTCTCAGCTATTCCGTGTGCTTCTCTAGAGGCACTGGCTGCAATTTAGGAGAGTCAGCTCTGAGCAAGTTCAATGTCAAACTGTGTTAAAAACCTGCCCTTTCCATCTTCTTTCAGGTTATTGCACTCAAATGAATAGGGGATTTCTCAGCTTGGAGACATTCTGGAACACAAAGTGCAGGAAAAGCACAGGAGGCACCAGTAGCCTGAGGCACCAATAACTCAAGGCACTGGGATGCCCAAGACAAGCAGGGAGCAGAGCTAGTGTCAGCTCTTGGGGGACAACTCAAGTTGTTGGGAGTGTATTCACCTGGGAACACAAATTTTGCACAGGTTCTCCAACACATGGAGCCACTGAAAACTGCTGAATGTGAGAAAGAAAAAGTGGAAGGAAAAATCTCCTCATCCCAGGGCACAGGGAAGAAATTTGCCTCTCTCATCTTCTATTTGAATTTGTCTCATCCTGCAAAGTTCTCCCTATTTCAAAAGCCACCCCTATCTAAGCCAATCCTTGGAAATCAGCAGCCCAGCAGCCCTGACAGCCTCCTTATTTTAAGGAAACAGAGCTGGCACTTACAATTCAAAGCTATGGCTATCTCTGGATCCTGTCAAAACTTCCAGAAACGCCATCTGGCTAAATATGCAGCACACCCTGAGACACAAATACAAAAATTATACTCTTTCTGAGGGGTCTTAATTAAAAAAAAAAAAAAAGGTAAACAAAACCCTGTTGTTTTGAGTGTGGACAACCTTGCTGATGATTTTCACAATGATCATGTATTATACAAAATCACATGTATTGTATTCTTGATGTAAAGAGGCAAAAATCCTGGCACAATAATGCCGTGGAAGGATATAACTGAACAAGGTCCAGGGAGGCAGAAACTCTACAGTATTTCCATCAAAAGCTGATGTGGCTTCACTAACAGTAGGACAAGGTATTTCACTGCCATTAACTAAAAAGCACTCTAGTGCTTTTAACATCTTTTAACACCAAAAAGCAAGTCAAACTTCACGCTACTTAGCTTTTCTCTTTCCTACCCTGTTTTTGAACAGGCCTAAAAGAGCTTCACAACTTTTATTCCATTACCTTAAGTACTTAAGTTTCATTTTTCAGCAAGGCTCTGTTTAATGAATATTTATGAGCAAATCCTGCAGTGTTCATTGAAACTCTAGAATGTCCCCTCACAGCAGGCTACAGATTTACATTTTGGGTTTTATTACTAAAATGCTAGCCACAAAAAAATCAATGTCACTCAGAAAATACGACGACAGTTCTTCCTGAAACCCCTGCCCCTTCATCCAAGTAATGTTATGTATCATATTATTCTTTGGCTCTGGAGAAATGTAATTTATATTTTTGCTATGTAATATTTAATTAAAAATGCATAATTATAAAACATCCAGCAGCCATAATTTACACATGGCAGCCTCAAACCACTGTGAGCAGTCTCCCCAAAGTCACGGGGTTCACTGGTGTGAATAAAATTACTCACTTGCATAAGTGATCAGAAGACAAGATCTTCATTACAGCTGTACACAACCTGATAAACAGTGTTAACTCTGAGCTTTTCCTTCCTGGGCACTGCTTAGACACTGCTGAGCTGAACAGTGGTGATGCAGGGCAGTGCAGGTGTTTGCCAGGCCCAGAAATGCCAACCCTTTCTCCCAGCTGGCAATGAGCACTTAGAGAAGTTGCTCCATTGCATCAAACAGGGACAACTAAAATTGTCTGAATCCCTCTCTTTATCAACTTCACCTTTGCACACGGTGAGCTGATCTGATTTCATTTAAAACTATACCCACATTCAGAGAACAGAGAACCATTTGTTCTAAAACAGGGAAGTGGCCTGAACATTTCACACAAACCTATGTAGCTAACCAGAAAATAAGCAATGAGTTCTTATACTCAACTACAGTCCAAGAGAAACAAGATCAGTTCAAGTAAAGCAGCACAGAAAGTGGGGAGAAGAAAAATGAAAAAAAAAAAGACAATATCGTAAAACCAGACTCTAGTGTTCATCAATTTCCTTAATGTTATTGTTAAACTTAGTTTATATATCTTTTTCTTTAGAGTAGTAAAAGGTGTGAATAAATAACAAAACTTCTCTGGTGTCAAACAGAGCTTCAAACATATATACTTTATAGTGTTTGCTTAGGAGTGTTTGTTTCCTCTGACTAAAACCATCCCTATGGGCCATGAGCAGGTTGCAGCTGCCTGTAATGCAGAATTTCTATGGAAGATGTTAAAAAACATGCTTTGTTTATTTATTTAGACAAGCTTAGCTGTCTTAAGCTATATACATATATACAAACATCATCTCTGAAGGGCAAGATACACATTACAGCCAGGGTTTCAGAGACAGCATTTCCATGGCATAACCTCCTGGGTAGAAAGTTCACAGAAATGGGAGTAAAGAATATTCACTTCAAATAAAAAACAACTGGGCATTGTCATTTGCCAATTCTAGAGATACTGTGGATGCAAATGATACAATATCATCTGACTTTCAAATTGCAATCAATGTTTGATTTGTAAGCTCACCACAATAATTTAACTCTTGCTACTCCAGTATTTTCTATCATATGGGGAAGGCTTTCTTTTTTGCTTAAAGCTGAGACTTCTCAGGTTTTTGTTTCCCAAGATATGACAGATGAGAGTCTTTTTTCCCTGAATGCCCCGTGGTGAAGCAAAAGAAGAGTCAAACGCTGCCATCTCTGGTCTTCTCTTTAAGTTGTTCATTATTTCTTATCTACAAATTCTTTCTGTGCCTTGCGAAGGTCTCACAGCAAAGGCATGAAACGACTCCCTGCCCACGACAGGCGGGCAGAACTTTTATACTACTTTCTACGTATCTTTTATTTACCATTAATCACCAATACCTACTGCTAGTATTAAACA